>APFE031100158.1:2113-29111 GCA_000404065.3 Pinus taeda
TTGTAGTTCCTGGACAACTGTAAGATTTTCTGCATATCTTTGGACAATCTGGCAGGAGGAGACCTCTTCAAGAGGCATATAACTGGATAGACAAATTGGTCAATAAATTCACAGTAGGAGTAGGGAGAGCTCTGGACTTGATGAAAGGCTGAAGACTAGAAGATGACAGATCTCCTCTCTCCCTGTGAATCCAGCTTCTTGATGGGGCACTGGAAGCAATCTGTTTGATAGTACAAGAAGAGGTGATAGATGTATGATGAATATTTAAATATTGCCTCCCTATCCATCCTCAACAGTTGGTCATGTATCTTGTTGTCAATAAACTTGGCATAATTGTATTTTACAGCAGGAGGCTTCCCAAGGCTATATGCAGATAACATGACTAGCACAGTTTCATCAACATGCTCATTTGTGGAGAACCCCAGCACAGAGGTTAACATGTCCACCAACAGCTTGCCTACCTCATTGAAATTTGTATATGAAAAAGGAGGTGGCCCAGAAGGTTGGCAGTCTACCTTCATGAAAGTTTTGGCCACTGCAGCAATGTCTATGCTAGAGAGCTTGGAGCCCTCATCCAGCAAGTACTTAATGGAAAAAGGGTATAGCAGCTGGGTTTGTTTGTAATTCAGCATCTGATTTATGGAGTCTGGTGTTATGTAGAAGAGGATGCTCCCAGATGGAGACTTTATAGCTCTGAGCTTCTGGTCATAGTTTTTTGCATAGAGGTGAATGACTTTAGGAAAGACATTTATAGATGGCAGGAAGTAGGTAGGCAGATTAGACTCCTAGATGCCATACATGTCACTGTTGTCCAAGTGACTGTTCCTTAGCTGGCAGAAGGTCTGTAAGTGGTTCCTCTCTGCAACAAAATCTGCAATGAGGAAATCACTGTCTACAAGTGGCATAGCTTCAAGCTCCTTATTGGGTGGATTAACAGGAGCAACATCCAGTGCAGATGGAGTGGCCATGTTTGATTTTAACTGGAAATTTACTTGAGTTTAGGATTGGTGCAAAGGCTGAGGAATGCCCACTAAATTATGTTTGACAGTGAGCAGCCCTGAGAGCATGAGGAAACTCTTACAGGTTTGATGAACTGTGGGGCACTCTGTTGGAAGAAACCAGAGTATGTTTGAGCTGATTAGCTGGTTTTTCAAGGGGAACTTTGAAAACAGGGATGAGTGTGCAGTTTTATGGGCTTTTAGCCGGTAACTCGGCTTCTCCAATTCGTTTTTATGGTGAATTTCGTAGAAGGGCACAGGTTTCTTGCAGAGCCTTGTGGTGCAGGGATTTTACCAGGTCTTTGGGTGGTTTCAGTGGACAATTTATCTGTGAGGAGCTTTTGTAGAGTTTCTTTACAGGAATTTAGGAGAAAAATAGGAGAAATACGGGTAAAGTAGGTCGCCTGCGGAAAATACCTAGATTTCTCGGTGCGGGAGGCTTCAAGCTGGATCAATTGTAGGTATTTGGGTCGACTTTGAGGGTGGCAGCAACTTTGGTGGGTGAATTCTCGATTTCGGCAGTAAACGACATCTTTTGCATGCAGAGTGCTCTAGAAAAGACGAATAAAAATGACAAACAACGGTCATTTCCCGACTTTTTATGCACTTTTGGCCCTTTGGCGCCTTTTTGGTGATGAAATCAACATGACGTCATCATGGGTCCGGGTATGGCAGGGTGATGTGGCAGCTTACGTGGGTGGCCAGGTGGCGGTGACACGGTGGCAGGGTAGGCAAGTGGACAGACGACATGGAGGTGACGTGGAGGCGCGGTGGCGGAAAGGTGAGGTGATGTCACACTGACGGGGTTGTGACGTCAGCGAGGGGATGGGTGGTAAGTGGTTTCCCTGGAGGCCTCATGGGCGGTAAGTGGTATGGGGGGGGGGGCTCCGAACATTGCGGGATGCCGACGCGTGGCGGGGGTACGGCAGCGAAACCGCCAATCCCCCGGACGCAAAAGGTCAGGCATGTTCTCTGGGAAATTGACCACCAGTCGTTGGATCAGTGGGGCCGGCGATCGAACGGCTGGCGGAAATTGCGATGTGACCACCGTTTATTGCCAAGGGGACCCGCCAATTAAATAATTATTTTAAATAAATCAAGCGCGGGGGTGGGTTTTTGACATTAGGATTTCGGGTTTTTAGTTTATTAATGTTTTAATTAAAAACATTACAAACACCAACCTTAGCACGGAAAAGTGGGGAAAGGGGTTAATGAGGGCGGGGACCATGGATTTTTGGTTTTTAGCCAAAGTTTTTTAATTGAAAACCATAGTTTAGGGTCAAAGAGGGTTAATATTAACCCCTGATGGGTTGATATTTCCCAAGAGAGGGCTATATAGCTACAGTGCTAGGGGGAGGGTATTCATATAGATTTTTTGGGAATTTTTACATAGATCTTTATAGAATTAGGGAAGGGGGCTACTTAGGGAGCTAAATAATACATCAGTTGTTAATATGACATTTGTGAGGTGAATGTAGGGGCAAAGATTAAGTTTTTAAAAGGTAAAACTTAGGAATGGAAGATGAATGAAATGAGAGTCAAGGTTTTTACACAAAAAATGTGGCTTCTTTTCCTTGATTGAACTTCATAGTTTGACCTAGTAGCTTGTCATGAATTGAAGTGGAACAGGACACTTGAGCAAATCTCAAGGTCCTTGGGGATGTTAGTAAATGATGTTTGGGGGAAAATAGGGGAAAATTAGACATGCTTCCAATGTTATGTCCTCAAACCTCTGCTATGATGCCAATACCCTAAATGGAATGAGTCTTTGTACTTGATAAGCCAATTGGTGATGGCCCTTCCTTTCTGTAACCTTGCACTACTTACCCATCCTAGTAATCCTAACATTTTTTCTTCACTTGAAGTGGGTGCACTTGAATTAGCAGACCCTGATTGTTCTTTTTTCCTTTTGACTGCCCTCCTATCTAAATGTACCCTTATTTATTCTAAGGACCCAGATTAAGCAGTTGGGCTCCTTCATTTCTCTACCTAACTAGTCATCTGCCAAGCTTGAGCTGTTTGGACAGGAAACATTCTCTATTCTACAACAAGAAATTTAAACATGGCATGGTCCAGATTAGACTATTGGGCCATCCATCAAGTATGATTAGCAGCAGTATTTGTAGAGTGGGACACTGCCAAAAGATAGTAGTGGCATTTTGACTGGCCACTTTCCTGGTCTTTAGTTTAGGGTTCATTTTCACTTTTTTCTTGACCACTTGATTTTCTTGCCTTTTGATTATTCTTTTAAGGCATACCCTCTTTTCATTTTTTAATTTTCATAGCATGTACACAAAATATGGAACCTTTGCAGCCTGCAATGATGAACATATTTAGCCCTTCCACTGTCAATCGTGAAAGATGAAACCTATTGGTATAGGAACCTAACAGACTGCTTGATGAAGATATTCATGGCCACTCTGGAAGGTGAAGCCTGATCTTGGTATGAAAATTTGCTGCCTGCTTGTATTTATTGTTTAAAGGATTTTCATACCATGTTCTTTGAAAGGTATAAATAATCTTGTCCATCCTTAATATTAGTTCAGAACTGTTGTAATAATGTTTATAGTTTTATTGAAAATATTGAGAAAGTTTATGAAGATGATGACTTCATGGACAACGAGATCATGGAAGCCATGTATGAAAATCCATTTCAGCAACATAAAGAGAGCTTAGAGGATACTTATCAAAATTCTTAGGAAAATTTGCAGCAGGTTCAAGATCTTAGTACAATTGAAAATGATGGAAGACAAGGTCTTATTTCAGATTTGCTCATAGTAGAAGACAGTATGCAAGGAAATCAAGTTCCAATTTCCGGTTATGATAAAGTCAAGTTGGCTATTTCAGATCTAGATTCAGATCGTGATGATGAAGAGTACCTTGTTCTGAATCCCATTAAGGAGAGCTTTGTTGTTGAGATCATCTGGAATGAAGAAGACAAAGTTATTGACCCAAGTGTTCTCATTTCATTAGAACAAAGCCTTCACAAGGAGGTAATCCAGTCCTTTTATGAAAAACAAGATGAGATCTTTGTTCAAGTAAGTGAAAAATATTCTTTCAATAACTCAATGGTAAATGATAGAAGTGTTAGTTTTGAGTTTCAAGAACTATTTGAAGTTTTCCCTCATATGACTGATGAGTGCAATAAGAAACATGACAATCTGGTTGCCATGTCATATGAAGATGATCAACAATGTATTCAAATTTTAGAAGACCAGGGAATTCAGGACTATCATTCATATTTTCTTCTCATATTTCATGTTTTGAATTGTTATTTCAAGAAGACAATTATTGTTTTAGCAAAATAAAACAAAAGGTACTATCTCCGCTGTCTGAAGATGAGATAGATCAACTCCTGAAAGGTCATCTTACAGCCCAAGCTAATGCAAGTCTGCAATGTTCACATAGTCAAGAAGCTGTTAGTGAAGCTTCTTCCACTTTCGAAAATTAGGACAGTCTTGAAATTAGATTTATAGATCAGCAAACAGATATTGTTTTCTTTCATGAAGATTATAGGGTTGTCATGTTTGATAATCTTGAAAAATGTTTTATGTTTAAGAATGACTTAGACTATGAAATTGAGGAGTATGAGCCTGAGAGAGATAGTATGCCAAAAATCGAGTCAGAATTTCTCATGCTCAAGGAATTTATAGCCAACACTCAGATAGCACAAGCTTATACTTCTCTATGCCTTCCTATCAATCAGCAACCAATTGTTCTTTTAGATCAAAACAAAGGGAGTACTTGTATTTTTGCTCCTGGATCTCAAGACAAGCTAGTGCTTCAAGATTTTCAAGATCCCTTCAACATTCTTTTGAAAGCATTAGAGAAGATGAATGTTGCCTGGTTCGTTAGCATAAGCCTTGGTTTCAGTTGTTACTATGAGTTGCCTACATGTACATTGTTCTACCGGCTTGAGGAAAGTCATAGCAAAATTTTAGTGAGTAGCCATTTGCTGGATTGGTTACATTGGAAAGTTCACTTCACATTATTATACATACTTCTTTACTAGGCAGGTGGTTGACATTAGTATTTGAAGCCCTCAAATCTCGATGGTCTGCTGCCAATTAATAAGTTTTGTAAGTACTTGTTTCAACTAAGTAACTCTTGAGTTATTTTTTTTTCAATCAAGTTTAGAGTCGGTTGTGAGTCAATCTTCAGTTTGTATTGAGTCATTTTTTATTTTTTTAGTTTTGACCGTATTGCCCAATGGATGAGGAACTTGGTCTATGGTGTTCTTGACACCTCTAAGGAGCTTCCATTCCCAATAAGGCCAATGTTAGTGTCAATATCTTCATACTTCCATTAGGGATCAAAATTCGCTCTTTGCATTTTCATTTTAGGGGTTCCATACTGAAAATTTTGCATCATTCCATTAGGTCATGACATACTGATCCATTGATTATTGTCCTCTCTTCAGAAAATCTAAATTTTTCCCTCATAGAGTATACTTGCTAATCCTTCTTCAGGTTGTCTTCAGTTATGGTTTTATGATCAATCTACAGTCATCATTTCATTAGGTCATAGGGCATGATTTCATTAGGTCTTAGGATTTCACCACCAAGGTCAAAAGTTTGATGTTAAAAGGTAAATGAAGGTCAGTAAGGGTATGAGAATGATTGATAAAACAAGCATGATGATTTGTAAGTCATAAGCTACTGAGTTATTATTTGTTTTAACCTAATGTAATTTTCACCTCAAAAACATGTTTTGAGGTGAAAACGGACTATTTTAATTTTATTTGTATTTCATATGTAATTTTAAGTTCCTACATGTAACAATGGATCTCAATTACACTAGAGCATTTATCCACTTGCAAAGATACAAGAAAGAAAAGGCATTAAAACAGAGTTTTGAAAAATAATAATAAACATTAGAAAAGTGGGTTTTTCAAGTGAGAAAAATCAAAATCTTCTCCTATTTAAGCCCTCACATTTCATTTTCAAAGATAATTTTTCTCATTTAGCAAGGAAGAAGTCAAAAAGTGAGAAGAAGAGGCACGCTTGAGGGAGTTTTGGGCATTGGAAGCTTGGCACTGTGCATTGGCAGAGTCGCAATGCGCTTCTGGGCAAGGCAAGTTGGTGCTATGCGTTGAGGACTTGGCACTATGCGTAGAGGCTGGCGCTGCACGTCCAAGAGATTTTCACAGTGTATTTTTACACTAGCGTTGTGCGTTGAGGTTGGCAGTGCACATCTATGTACTAGAGCTATGCGTTGAGGAGAGGGGTTGTAAAGCCCTCAAAACTTCAAGATATTTCCAAATTTCTCTCTCTTTCGCTTATTTCGAGTAATTTGACCTCCTTTGCCTCATTTTTTGTTTGCATATTGAAATCATAAGAATCATTATCCATGCTCAAAATCAAACCCTAGTTTCACTCCATACCATCCTAAAAACCCTAACCCCCTCTGTTTGCTCCCATCCTCTATCATTAAAACTTAAAGCTCCTCTCTACATCGCTATATATCCCCTCATTATATCCTCTCACCCTAAAACCCCTCTTCCCCACTCTCATGATTCTCATCTTACCCTTCATTTTCTAGTTTACCCTAAACACATCCCCTCACTCCTAAAACACTCCTATTCATTCCCCTTATCCCTTTTCTAGGAGTGTACAACCTTAGACTTTGCAAACATGGACAAAGAAGACTGGGACTATGAGGATGAAAATACGGACATTCATATCTCAACAGAGAGAGGTAGACAACAGAAAAAACCTCATAAGGGAGGCAAAATTATCAGATAAGAGCCATCAAATCTTAGGGAATGCCAAGCTTTTCAGTTGGATGTTTCATGTTTTAGATATCTTGGCTGCTATGATTTTTGTGAACAAGTAGAGAGAGTCCAATACCACCCAGAGCTCACTAGACTTTTTGTAGCTCATCTTGAGATCAACAAAGTCACTCTTGTTGGGAGACATTCATAGTCTCACCTTCCATCATTTCATATGCAACCAGGATTCCTAATGTTGGTGAGAAGTGGTACAAGGCCCAGGACCTATATGAACACTATTATGAGCCTTATATCAAACCCCAGTACAGAAATGAAGTGAAGATACTTTTTCCTTTTAGATTTCTCGAAGAAAAATATGTCCCCATGATGAAAATAATAATGAAGTATTTCACTTGTGAGGGTAGATTCTCCAGGCTACACACTTATCACATCAGGCTCCTTATGCATTTTACCAGGGTGAGGATGTTAAACCTCCCTTCTTGTTCAGGAATATTGAGAAGATGGCTCATTTTGTCAAAAAGAAGCCATACCCTCAGCTGATGAGTAGTCTCTATCCTATTCCCTGATCAAGATCATTTTGCTTCATCATCTGAGTCTCCTCAACATATCTTGGGGGGACCTTTATTTCTCATGACATCTTTAGGGGTCCACAAATTCCTCCACCAGTGCCTTAGGAAGCAGGTGGACCTTCTAGTAGTATTCAATTAAAAACAGATGAGGAGGCCAAGGATACTAGAATAGTTGAGGTGCTCATTTACATGACATATCAGAGGGGCACAAGGAGATTATTTTCGGTAGATAGGCAAGTGTTTTCTCCACGGGAGGTGGAAGGGACCTTGCCTTCTTCATTAGCTCATAGGCAAATGCTAGCTCCATAGGATATGGAAGGGGCTATGCCTTCTTCATAGACACAGCAGGTACAGGTGCAGTAGCTGCACAAAGGGAAGAAAAAGATGCCAGAGCAAAGTATTGATGATGAGGAGGAAAGGGACTTTTACTTGACTGAGCATGATGAGCCAGAGTAGTGTTGTACTCATCATGGAGTTGAAATCATTGACTTAGAGGCTCAGGACAAAGAAACCATCAAAGACATCACCATACAAGAAAGGGAAGCTCAAGTACAAGCTTTGGCAGACAATTTGGAGAGGGCCAAATATGTTATCACATATTTAGAGCAAGAAAACAAGCAATTAAGTGACAAACAAGTCCTCATGGAGCTAGAAATGCTCAAGATGAAACGACAAAGTGGCAAAGAGGCACAAGTCACTTTGAATCCTATTGAGAAGGAGATTGAAGAGGATAGAGAGACTTGGCTTGAGAGAGTCAACTTGCACCTTGAGATGCTGCTATAGAAGGCCACAAAAGACAATTAGATGATCAGACATGTGGCCTATCATTACAGGACCCAAAACAAGATTTGCAATATGAGGGTCAAGAAAATGAAAACTAGGCTAAGGCGAGCTTTGAAAGGAAAAAAGGAGGAGGATAGGCTTAGGATGCTTGCTAAAGATTCCTTGGCTCATTAGGAAACTTGATGAGGGTGCTTCTCACAAATTTTGGGCAAGTTTAAAAGAAATTTTGTCACTGGCAAATTTTGGAATTTCACACACAGGAAAACTGCCTAGACGCACAACGCCACTGGCGTTGCACTTTTTCTAGGGTCACCCAATGAAGAAATGGTTTGAATTTTTGGATTCAAAGAGATGAGGACATGCACCCTAGCAATTTTCAAAGTTTTTGGAACAGAACTGGTTCACCAAAAGGTCAAAAAACACCCTAAAAATGACCTTTTTGCCACTTTTTGGACACAAAAAAGCAGTCTTAGGAGAATCTCGTTTTGAGCAGTCAAATGATCTCCAAATGAAGAAATTCCAGATGTTATGGAAAGTATACTTGTAGAAATTTATAATGAGCTATCATGGGTTCAATTTGGATGCTAGGAAGATCTCCAAAAGGGACCTAAAAGTGGCGTTGCGCATTGGGCCAGTGTCCCTGCGTGTTGGGCAATTTTGCTTAGGATGATCATTTTCTGAATTTTTGACTATTTTTCATGGATTCTCTCTCATGGTGGATAAATTTACCTATGTAAATGATGTAATTGCTTGTAAATATGATGGATAAATAGTAATATAAGGTAGATTCATTGCTTTAGGAGTTAGTTTGAGCTCAAATGAATCAGTTTTTCACTTTTAGAGGCAAGTTGTTGAGATGTCTATATTCCTGTTTTCATGTTCATTGTTGGTTAGATTAGCTCCTCATCTTGGGGATTAGAACCCTGAGGATGGGAGGAGGTTGAAGCAATGTCTATATCTTCTTCTTCTTCCTCATTGTAAAGGGTTGTTCTTAGCTGGATGCTCAGACCTTGATTGTACACCATTTGGAGCGGTCTAGCAGGAGATTAATAAGAATTGCAGCTATTTTTATGGGATCCATGTGGTATGGAGCATTAGTATAGTTTCTTCTTTTTTCATCATATGTTAATGTGTTTTATTTATTTCATTAATCATTTCATTTCTTCTAGTTGAATGTTTTCAAGTTGATAGGCAGAATTCTTTACATTAGTGCTCTGCCTTAGGAAACCATTCACCATTTCATGTTTTCTGCAGTCTAGGAAGGATCCATGGTTTCCACATGCACTTCTTAGAATCTCACCGGTCTAAAACATCTCATCCCATCAAGCCCTAGAGTTCAAAACCTTATGCCTACCTTGCCCCATTAAACACCCTGCAATTCTAACCTAATTCCCTAACCCTAAATTGTCCAGCTCCTCCTGATTCGGCAAAACCCCTTCAAAATCCAATCAAAACTTTGTGCTACTATACCTATCCTAATATCCTTTTACTGATCCAGTCATCTTGGCTAATATCCTTACAGAGAGAGCCCTCTCCCGGCCTAGTAGGGCTAGCTACTTGGCTAAGTGTGGTTTGTGGTTACCCTGGCATTGCCTTCCTTCAGCCTGAGGTTCAATCCATGTGATAACAGATATCACTGAATTTTGTAAGAGATATTCATGTGGACAAGGATGGACCATGAAAGGCTCCTAATGTTTCCTTAAAAATCAAAAGTTGACTTCTAGTAGAGTAACCAAGATGGAGTTGGGAACCCTTTTAGAATATTTTAAAACAAATATATTAAGAACTCTATGTTTACAACTTGATACTCTGAGTTTTAAAAGGAAACAGGAAGAAGAGTGTGTTTTCATTGCTATTTTTTGTCCTAAGTGTCAAAAGAAGTATCCCAGAAAATATTGTCCATTTGATAATCTTGTTGTCTGTGCCATCAGTGTTGAATATCACTCCATGGATAGTTGTCCTCTACCGAGACTAAAATTGATATACCGTAGGGATGTTCCTACAATGACGCAACTATATTTATTAGCAACTAAGAATTTGTTGAAACCTAGGCTGCAAGGTACGTATTTTAACCCTTCTTCCATGAGTTTTTCACATTTTTCTAACTTGCAGTATGCACCATGGAATGTCTCCACGCCATCAAATAGGTGGTTGCAACAGCCACCTCAGAGCCAATCCTTGCAACAGGACTAGCGAGGACCAGTCTATGGACCTTTACCCTTGTATATTTATCTACCTCAACCTTAGTATCCTCCACAGTCTCAAGTGTTTCTACAAAATTACTAGATGCCAACATCTTGACAACAATCTTTGAATACTCAATTATAGTTGCCTTCCATTGAACCTTATAGGCCTAACTAGTTGCCGATACCACTTTTCACTAACCATAATAACAAAACAACCGATCCTATATTATAATTTGTGTTGTAGCCCTTTCCAACCTATGTCACCGGCCTTGTAGAAGTGCAAGTTATCCATTTAAGGCTAGGGAAGCATTGTAAAATTTTGGCCCCATCATTATATAGGAAGAAAGAGAGGAAGAAGTTTCTACCCCTATAGAAAGAACCAGTAGACCCACACCCCCTCAGCAACACAAAATTCCTTTGAAGCAGTTGTCTAATCCTCCGAATGAATTAGTAAATCCTCCTAAACAATATGTGGTTAAAGAATTATGAAATATTTGTGTTAAAATTACCTTGTTGCAAGATATTTGAGATATACCTATTTATGCTAACACAATAATGGTGTTGTGCTTAAATAAACCAGGGAGGAAATAGAAGGATACACCAACTATTCATCTTGTTGGGGAGTGCGTTGATGTAATTACTGAGAAAGATTTAGTGAAGAAATATTTTGATCTTGAAAGTTCTATCATTTCAAGACATATTAATGGAGTATGTATTCCTAACACTCTTATTATCATGGAGCAGCCATCAACATCATGACTACATATACCATGGTATTTCTTGAATTAACTTATCTTTGTCCTACCCCAACCATTCTAGAACTGGAAAATGGGTCCAAGATTAAGATGAAAGGAGTTTTGGACAATGTAATTATTTCTTTGGATTCATGGGAATAGATCATGGACTTCATGGTTATGAATAATAAATCGACAATTGGAGTACATCCAATAATCCTTTAAACGTTGTGATTTTCTACTACAAATGCATTCATAGGATGAAAGTCCTAAAGAACCTTTATCTCTAATGGTAGAGATGTGAAACAAATTTCCCCATATCCACCTGCAAAGTCTCCCATGGAATTGGAGGAGGCTCCATTTTTTGATGACTCTTCCAGTGACAAGGAAAGGATTCAACCTATGTGTATGGTCAATCAGGTAAACAATCTCCATGTATGTTTTAAGAAGGTCATCTCAAATTTGTTCTGCGTAATTCAAGTTCTTATGCTTATAATATTCATCCATTTGAGCATATTTAAAAAATGATGTATAAGAAACAGATGATTTGACTGCTTTGTCCTCGTTAGGTAATTTTGTTGAAGTACCATCTCAAGAAAAATAACCATGTTGTATCTTTGTTGATGTAACTCCTAGTCAATTTTTAAATATTAGTGTTGAACTTACTAATGAGCAGCGAAAATAACTTATGTAGGTTCAATAGGAACAGATAAAAGATATTACATGGGACATGAAAGGGACCGATCCTGTAGTTTGTTCTCATCATATTTACGTGTAGGCCTACACTCATACTATCTAGAATCCCCAGAGGTGTATGAAGCCAACACTCAAGGAGGTAGTGAAATAATAATTGCAGAAGCTCCTTGATGCAAACTTAATCTACCAAATATCTGATAGCAAATGTGTCTCCCCATTTGTTGTGGTCCCAAAATCTTCAGGAAAATGGAAAGTGTGTGTAGACTTTTAGGAATTAAACAAAACCACTATTAAGGATTATTTTCCCTTTCCCTTTATAGGTCAATTCCTAAACACCCTAGTAGGGAAGAAATACTTCTCATTTTTTCATGAGTTTATCAAGTATAACGAGATCTAGATCACTCCAAAGGATCAAGAGAAAACTACTTTCACTTGTCCCTAGGGAACTTTTTCCTATCGAGTGTTACCTTTTCGGTTGTGTAATGCTCCAACTACCTTCCAAATATTATTGTTGGGCATTTTTCATATTTTATCCACAACTATGTTGAGATGTACATGGATGATTTTACTGTCTACAGGGAATTTAATGTTAAAATTATTAATCAACCTAGTAAAGATAACTTGGTTGTTGATTTATTTTCTAGGTTGTAATCTAAAGAAAATGATGTTATTATAAATGTAGGTTTTCTTGATGAATAATTATTTGCAGTTTCTACTTACCTGCCCTAGTTTGTAGATATTGCAAATTATCTTGCTATGAGAAAACTACTAGTGAATTTTCATGCTCATGTAAAATGTAAGATTATAAACAAAAGTGATTATTATTCTTGGATTAATGGATATTTGTTTTATACAGTTAAAGATCTTATTATTAAATGATGTGTTCAAGAGGACGAAGTCCCTGACATTTTAAGAGCTTGTCAAAATGAACCTTGTGAAGGCCATTTTTCAGATAAGCGCATTGAATACAAAGTATTATAGGTTATATATTATTGTACCAACCTACTAAAAGATGCAAATAACTATGTGTGCTAGTGTGATAGTTTTCAGTTGATGGTGAGGCTTGTTTAGGAAGATGATATTCCATTGCAACCATAAGTACTGGTTGAGTCATTCGAAAGGAGGGCCTTGGATTTCGTACGTGATCACACCAATGTCTAGAAAGAAGAAATATATTTTGATGTGTATAGACTATGTTACAAAATTGGTCTATGCCTAGGCGCTAGCTAAAGGAAATGAATAAGAAGTTGTGAATTTTCTCTACGAGGATATCTTTAATCAGTGCGAGGTGCCACGGGAAAATGTTACAAACAAAGGGATATCATTTATGTCCAATATGTTTAAATTTATTAGAGAACAGTGTCAAATTAGACATTGGACTTCAACATCGTATCACCCTTAGGTGAATGGACAAGTAGATTCCATGAATAAAGTGTTCAATGCCATTATCGCTAAGGTTGTTTAGATACATCATAAAGACTAGGTGGACTAATTAATTGACTCTCTCTGGGCCTACAAAACAACATGGAGGAGTACTACAAGATGCACACCATATGAGTTATACTATGAAAACAGGTCCTACTACCGACCTAATTTCAAAACCATACCTTCTGGATTATTGCTTAGCTGGGATTGGATTTAAATGAAGCACAAGAACAAAGATTGTTGTACCTATACCAAACTAATGAAAGCAGGAAGGATGTAGTCCAACAGACAGTCATGGTACATAAGCATAGGAAGAAGTGGCACGAAAATTCATTTGGCAGAAGAAATTCTAGTAGGGAGACGAGGTTCTCATTTTTTACTCCAAATTTAATGACTTTAAAGGAAAATTTATGACCCGCTACTGAGGGCCATACAAAGTGGAAAATGTTTTTGAAAATGGGTTAGTTCAAATTAAGACCATTGATGATCAACAACTATCCTTTCTTATCAATGGACATAGGTTGATGTTATAATGGAATTCAATGTCCAGGGAAGAATTTGTAGCTGAAATCTATAGGGACAAAGGAGTGGAAATGGTGGAGGAAGGGGATTCTCTTCTTACTATTATTTCTTATTTATTCTCAATCTTTTTAAATAATAATAATAATAAATAAATATACATATATATCCTTGGGGCCTAATTATGAAAAACACCTTGTGGCATGATTAGGTTATGACGATATTTTTGTATTTTTTCTTTTATTTTCTAATCATGAATCTTCCAAAATTCTTTACTTATCTTATGTTAGTTGATGAGAAATTTCTTAAATCCCTCCTTCTAATGGTTCTTCCCCCATCGACTTAAGCACATTATCTAAGGGGAACCAAGGATCATTATATTACCTTGAGGATTGCATATATTAATGGTAGGTTCGCTCATCAGAAATTAGTGGGAATCCATTAATGTCTCATGTTCTTGGATCTTGTAGATGACTTGACTTCAACTCATTTATTCGTACCTCACAAGATGTACTGAGGTACCTTTGCTTCCATGGAAATTAAAGGTGGACAGTATCACATTGGTTAACAACATACATCAATGGTTGGTAATCCAATGATTCTCCCACTTTCTCGACTTTAGCTCCTTTATTCACATGGTGGGAGATTGTACCTAGAGTGGTGGAACGAGAGATGACTTTTGATTTTGTTTGAGGTGAAAACTATCGGTTGCAAGATTGGTTAGGGAAATTACTAGAATTCATGGTGAGAACTGTGACTAGATCCTCTCCCTATAGCATAATTTTATCTTGTTGAAGCTACTAGTGGAAGCCAAAGTAAGAGAGAGAAGCAAAGTCACAAGATGAACTCCAGCACAGTGCTAAGTTAATCCTCGTAGTCCTCAAGTCCAGAACATTGTTTTTAGGATATAGTAGTTACCAAATGAAGAATTCCATACTTCCTGTAATGAGGAATCATAATTATATAGTTGAGGCGGCTTGTTCCCATAACTATCAAACAATTGGATAGAATCTCAAGGTTTGTGGCAGCAATTATCAGGGCACGAACCTCCTTACAAAAACGTTTCAGTAAGTGGGAATCCCAAGTCACTTAAGGTAATCATGGTAATGTGTTTTTTATTGAATGCATTAGAGGAAATTTTAGCCTAAAAGAGGTGTCCTAAGGAAAAATAATAAAATAATATGAAAATAATAAAATACGAGTTATGAATTTTGGAGCAAAGAAAACTACTTTTTGAACTGTGTTTTTAGATTATCTCCTTATAGATTTACTCAAATTTAAATACTAGACACTCATTGGATGTTGAGTTAAATTCCACATCCAACAAGTACCCATTATGCATACTTATGAGAAGACCCACATTGATAAAAATTGAAGATACATTAAAAAAGTGTGTTCAATGTGTTTTTTAATGTATCTTAATATTTTATCATTATGGGTCTTCTCAAAAGTATGCATAATGGGTATTCATTGGATGTGTAATTTAATTATGCATTCAATGAGTGTCTACATTTGAAATTTGGGTAAACCTATAAGGCGATAAGCCAAAAATATAATTAAAAAAAAAAGTATTTTTTTCCCTCCAAAATATTTACATCTACCTCTTTTTAAATTTAAATAATTTTTATTGGTTTACATATTATATACGTTAAAATTTCATGGGCACTTTTAGGTTGAAATTTCCTCTAATGCATGACTTAATTAGGTAAGGATTCACTAATCGATGAGATATCATCATACTTGAGAATGTGATTCAGTGTGTTGTCGACCTATCTTATCGTGATGGAACATGCATGTGTAGTTTCCCCATGCAACCTCATGATTTGAGTTTTCCCCTATTGTACGATCTCTCTCCATAATAGAAAATTTTCGTTCCATTTTTCCCATTTACCTTTTTATTTCTCTCAATCATACCCAGAATTGAGGTTTATGAATATTACCCATAGAGGAGGTTAGGACATCAAAACCTCCAGTGCCACACATTGAACCTACGAGCTCTGAATTTCTTAAAAAAATTTCCAAGGGTCATAAATACTTCAAAGAGGATATTTGGCTTAAGTTTTGTCAAAAATGTTATAGGTATAATTTTAAAGTAACGAGAGCCTTCGCAGAAATTTCAATGGGAAGGTGGCTCATTTGAACCAGCTAGAGATGTTCATCTTAGAAGAATCCATTACACAACGTACATGCCTTCCGTGGGGGGGGAATGTTGGTTCAAGGATGCAATGAAGGAGTTTGATTGTGACCAATTATTGATCCCTAAAAATCAAGGCCCAAACCAGAGAAAGGGCATAGATCGAGTGTGGGTGAAGAAGGAATGGCACAAGCCTCTATATTTTGTTAAGAAATACATCACTTGTGAAGGTAGATATATTTTCACTTTTAAGTACCATCTAAAATTTCTAGTTTGTTTTAAGGAAAAGAAGAATATGAACCTTCCTTTTTATTCGTTATAGAGTTTGACCAATATGGCCAAAAATGTTCAGGCTCAACCTGACAACACCGAATGATCCAGGTGGATGTTGGTGGCCACCCACCTATCGTACTTGGACCCCCACAACTGTCTCTTTTAGTTTTTCAGATTCCTTAATTGTAGCACAATTTACTATCTTTAGCAGTTTTTTGGGTCCTGAACTTCTGGAACCGTTTTGAGGCCCTAAATGACGTTTTTTGGGAAATCTAGGTGCAACATGGGTCCATGAATTGATGCGGCTCTTCCCAAAGTTGTAGTGCTCAGATAGATCTTTCTAACGAGCTATTCTACGCGTCAAACGAAGATTAGGTGCAAAGTTACGACCCCGGGAAGTTGATGTACCAACTTACCCAAAACAGGGCCCATAATTTGGCGTTTCATCTTCTAGGGTTAGGTTTTGGGATGTTAAGGGTTTTCCATTATTTCTTAACATTAAATAGGCCTTTGAGCTTCATTGTAACACAATTCAGAGGCATGTAGCTGCCACATCTCTTCTCAGAGATAAGCTACCATCGCCCTAGCTGGTTCCTTTCCATTTATGTTTGTAATCATATTTCAGCATTTTACATTAATGAAATGAACTATTATTTCCATTGCATATTTGTATTTATTGTTATCTCTGCAATTTTTTGCATTCTTGTTTAAATCTGGATTAGTGGTATCATAGCAGTCTGCTTTTTCTCTATTTTTCTTTGCATGTCCCCAACGAGGTTGGGATATAAGGAGTTAGGTCTTGAACTCATCGAACCTTTGCAAGACCAGCCTTGCAAATCTTGACGACCTCCCATGGTTGATGAAAAGAAAGATGAGGGGGCAGGAGATCCTATCAAAATCTTGCTCGAAGAAGCCCTCGAGCAACAAAGGAACACGATGATGGACAACTTTTCCCAGATCCTTTAGTGGCTACCCAGGGGCGATGCATCAGCTTCCAACAGCTACTCTAGAAATCCCACACCCTTTAAGGTACAAGTTAATTTTGAAATCCCCATATTCGAGGGCCAGATAGACGCAGATGCCCTAGATAAATGGTTAAATCTGCTAGAAGGGTATTTTTCTATTCATGAATTTTCAAGTCGGGAAAATATTTTTCTCTCTTCTCAAAGCAACCCCCCACATCAAGGACTGGTGGGAAACCTACTCCGAGTAGAAGGATGAAAGCACAAGCTCACTATTTTCTGCCACACCCACTTGGAATTCATTATGGGATACCATCAAGGAGCAGTACTACCCTGTCAAAAGCTATGAGGACAGACACATAAAGTGGACCACGCTATGGTACGGAAGGGACCAAGATGTGTCGGAGTTCACAAACATTTTTCATACCCATCGCACACAGTTGGGTATCAAGGATTCTGAGCTACATTTGGTACTCAAATACTATGGCTACCTACACAGGTACATTTAGGAAGAGATGGAGTTCCTGAACATCTCCTCACTCGGCACGGAGTATCGATACACTATCAAAATCGAGTAGAAGTTCAAACAAAAGAAGCAAGACTTTGGATCTGCAAATCCAAAGACCAAAGGACAAAGCCAAGGTGGGGTAACCCAAGACAACCCATCGAAGCCGCAAGAAGAGAACAACACCGCGAAGTAGAAGAAGGGCACAAGAAAGTGGTGTGAGTTCCATAATAGCCCCACTCATAGCACATGTGAGTGTCAGACCAAGCAGTCACTGGTGGCCGAGTTGAAGGCTTCAGAATCAGAGGCATGTTCTGACCTTTAGTCAAAACCTGACAAGGGGCAAAGGGAAGCATATCATTGATGCAGAGCCCAACGTCACTATTGCCACTGCCAAGATCTAGAAGAATGAGCTCGAAGATCCAGAGGAGGGGGAGCGTGTTTTCCACTCACAGATGTGGGTGAAGGGTTCTTCGCTGCAATTCATTGTCGACAGTGGTAGTTAAAAAAACCTCATTTCAGTAGAGGTCATGAAGTGGTTGGGCCTACCAACTACACCATACTTGCAACTATACATTTTTGGGTAGCTTCACCAAGGACGAGATCTCCAAGTTCGCCAATAGTGCCACCTTCCCTACAGTATCAATCCCTTCACAGACAAGGTATTGTGTGATGTTGCACCTCTGCATGTTTGTAATGTACTATTTGGCCAGCCATACATGTGGAGGCAACATGTTGTGTATGAGTCAAGGCCTTGCATTGTTAGTATTACTTTGGGTAATTCATTATACAGGATACTGTAGGTAGCCCCACCTACTGCCACCTATTTGATCTCTGCTAAGAAATGTAGCAAGATTGTCTCCCAGACTAGGAAATTCATTTTCTGTCTGGTTCACTCCCAAAGTAAGGGGAAGATCGTAACCATATCCATGACCCCCATGAAGCATTCCTCCACGTAGCAGCAACAACAAAGGGATATGGTCATGATAGAACATAGGAACAACTTCTCCTCACCCACAGGGGTACCACACAAGTTTCAAGTAGGCGACAAAGTCTGGTCGCATCTGCAAAAAGAACGCCTGACAAGAGCCCATCAGAAGCTCAGACCACTCCAACATGGTCCTTACAGCATTACCAGGGATGTGGGAAGCAATGCCTTGGAGCACATCATTCCTCCATTCCTTTGCTTGCACCGAGTGTTCAATGTGGAATGCCCTCAACCATGCTTCCCACCATTACTGGACACATCAGAGATTGCAGAAAAGCTCATCAGGGACCAGGCTTAGCAGATGGAGGAACTCAACGCAATGGGGACCATTGCTTCCTAAGGGGGGAGGAATGATCTAGGTGGATGTTGGTGGCCACCCACCTATCGCACTTGGACCTCCACAACTGTCTCTTTCAGTTTTTCAGTTTCCTTAATTGTAGCATAATTTACTATTTTTAGCAATTTTTCGGGTCCTGAACTTTCGGAGCCATTTTGAGGCCCTAAACAACGTTTTTTGGGAAATATGGGAGCAACATGGGTCCATGGACCGATGTTGCTCTTCCAAAAGTTGTATTGCTCAGATAGATCTTTCTAATGAGCTATTGTATGTGTCAAATTAAGATCGGGTGCCAAAGTTACGACCCTAGGAAGTTGATGTACCAACTTACCCAAAATGGGGCCCACAATTTGGTGTTTCATCTTTTAGGGTTAGGTTTTGGGATGTTAAGGGTTTTCCATTGTTTCTCAACAATAAATAAGCCTTCGAGCCTCATTGTAACATAGTTTAGAGGCATGGAGCTACCACATCTCTTCTCAGAGATAAGCTACCATCGCCCTAGCTAGTTCCTTTCCCTTTTTGTTTGTAAGCATATTTCACATTTTACATTAATAAAATGAAGTATTATTTATGTTGCATATATATATTTATGGTTATCTTTGTAATTTTTTGTGTTCTTGTTTAAATCCGAACCACCAAGACCAGTATGTTTCACAATTGCTTGATAAAAATCTTAATGACACGTAATTACAGAAGTAAGGTAAGACATGGGAAGAATTTGTTTTCTAGGGTGGATATGGAAAAATTTCCTTGTCATCACCCTCAAAAGAAAAATTATCTACATCTAAGAGGAAATTAATCTTAGAGGATGAATGTTCATATAAGACCTGGTGTGTGGAGAGCTCCCAATGCAGCAAGAGAAACCCTTGTTTCTAAAAAGAGTAGAACCATCCAAGAAGAACCCTAGGTGACCCCATTTCTGAAAAATAAGAAGTAGTGGATGACAAAGGAAAATATCCCTCATTTAAATAGGAGGATGTCCCAGTTGTAGAAGAGAAGAAGCATAGAGGGAAAGGTCATCAGAAAAATTCGAATAAAGTGCTTATGTAGAAGAAGAAGATAGGGAAGGGTAAGAAGTTGGTGAAAAAAATTTCTCCCATAATTGACCTTGAGAATTTGAATTCAGGAAAGAAATCAGACTTTGAGGGACAATCAAATCAGGTTGTGGTCGTCAAGAGTATACCTCATTGTCCCCATACATGTTTTTCACTTAGAAAATCTACAAGTTGGGAAGGAATAAATGAATTGGCAACAACCTTAGAAATTTCAACCAAGGAATCACATTTTTAAAAATGGTATCTCAGGTATTTCATGAATTTATTCAAGATCGCTTCATTTACCATATTCTTATTTGAAGAAGAGGAAGCGAGAAGTGTTAGAGCCTAGATTTACCTTAGGCTGAGAAAGGTATGGTCTAGGGCCAACATCAAACCACGCTTAACCTGGTAGCTAGCCCTACCAGGTCAGGAGAGGGCTCTCTCCGGGTCAATCTCATCGAATTATGATCACTAAAGGCTTGATATGACTGATTTAACTATTGATCTTAGGCTAAGTATAAGTGAAAATAGTTTGATGGGATAAAATGATGTGTTTGTTGGCTCTAATGAAAAAGGAAGATTTTGGGTGCAGGGAATGAGGTTTAGTCTTGCAGAGGTCTCAATGGGGCAAGGTAGGAAACTGTATTTTGCACTCTAAATCAAATGAGATGGATGGTTTAGATAGATAAGGAGTTGGAAAGGGAAAGAGAAGCCATGGATCTTCTCCAAATAGTTGAAAACATCAAGAAACTAAAGCAAACTTCAAGTAGAGCACTGCAATTTCAATGTATTCTACTTACACTCTTGTTTGATTTAGCTGAGAAGAAATAAGAGGGAAAATGACATACATAATACATAATCAAATTCACAAATACATAAGAAACCACTGTACCAAAAAAAAATGCCATAGGGATCCCAAAGAGTGTTGCAAACCCTGGTCTCAATTCCTTAGCCAAAATGCTGATATGAGTGTACAATGAAGCTCCTTGCTTTCTCAAGAGTCCAACCATGGTAATGACTAAAAAAATACATAATATAGACAAAACATAACTCATCCTAGCCTCTAGGGGTCGAGCTCACATGTTTAGGAGCTGTTCCAACTAATTCTAAACTGAGAACTAGAAATCAAGCAGTGGAACAGCATGCTTCTAGAAACAAGGGAACTGATTCATTCAGTTTCAAACAACTTTTTAACTGATGAATCTACCTCCATAAGTGAAAATTTGACATATTTACATCATGATCCATCAATGTACATTAAATTACATCAAAAATTTGACATTAAGAAGGTGAAAAAGTCAAACTAGCAAAAGCTAGGCGAAAAACAGAGTATACTTGGTCAAACTGGCAAAATTTTCCCTATGCGTCGTGCCTGATTTCTCTATGCGTAGCACCTGTTTGGAGCCACTTTTGAAGGCCTTCCCGGTGTTAAAATTCACTCCAAGTGTGCTTCTTGGAAATTTCTTCCTGTCTACTTTCGAACCCAAGTAGAATTTTTCAATTTGGCCTCCATTTTCCCCTCCAAAATTAAATTCTCCCAACACTACTTCCTGTGTGTCAAAATAGGGGCAGTAAGGTCATTTGTTGAGTGTCTTTGACCTTTTTGAGGGCTCAAAACCTATCCAAATTTCTTGGACATTGGTAGACAAGCATATTTGTCCATGCCACATCCAAAAATACTGACTTTTTGTGATTTGGAGGCTCCTATAAAAAGCGAGCGCCACATGGCGCGACGCATAGGGCAGAAAATTCTGTGTTTTGTGCCAAAAATTCCAAAAATGCAAAAAGTGCCCCAAATTTTTTGAAATTTTGGCTAAGTCTTCTCCATCAAGTGTTGTGTTGGGCCAAGGAAGCCTCAGCCAAGATGTGAAGTTTATCTTGCGCTTTTTGCCTTCTCGATCTCTTCTTCAATTTGGCCTGCAAGCTCCTAATTCTAGCTTGGCACACCATATTCCTTGACAAATAATGATATGCCATGTTTCTCAACATATTCTTCTCATTGATGGCTTTCTCCAACAACCTCTCTAAGTGGATATTGACTCTTTCAAGCCAAGACTCCCGATCATCATTGATCTCTTCCTCAAGTGAAGAGAGCTCCACCCTCCTCCTTTGGGCAGCTCGCCGGTTTTACCTTCATGTTTTTGAGCACCATGGATGAGTGGGACTGATGAGGGGAGGGTTTAATGCTAGTTGTAGGGTTTATGGAATGAAAAGGTTTAGGGGATGATATTTAGGGCTTGGGATGGAAATTAGGGTTTGGGGATTTGTAGTTAGTGTTAGGTTCCTATACCAATAGGTTTCATCTTTCATGATTGACAGTGGAAGGGCTAAATATGTTCATCATTGCAGGCTACAGAGGTTCCATATTTTGTGTACATGCTACAAAAAATTAAAAAATGAAAAGAGGGTATGCCTTAAAAGAATAATCAAAGGGCAAGAAAATCCAGTGGTCAAGAGAAAAGTGAAAATGAACCCCAGACTAAAGACCAGGAAAGTGGCCAGTCAAAATGCCACTACTAGCTTATTTGGCAGTGTCATGTTATGCAAATACTACTGCTAATCACACTTGATGGATGGCCCAACAATCTAAACTGGACCATGCCATGGTTAAATTGCTTGCTGCAGAATAGAGAATGTTCCCTGACCAAATAGCTCAAGCTTGGCAGATGACTAGCTAGGTAGAGAAATAAAGGTGCCCAACTGCTTAATCTGGGGCCTTGGAAGAAATAAGGGTATATTTTAGATAGGAGGGCAGTCAAAAGAAAAAGAGGAAAATCAAGGTCTGCTAATTCAAGTGCACCCACTTTAATGAAGAAAAAATGTTAGGATTACTAGGATGGGTAAGTAGTGTAAGGATTGCAGAAATGGAGAGCCATCACCAATTGGCCTATTAAGTGCAAAAACTTATGCCACTTAGGGTATTGGCCTCAAAGACAAAGAGTGGAGGACAAGCATTGGAAGCATGTCTAACTTCCCTAGTTTCCCCCAAAATTCATTTTTACTAACACTCCCAAGGGCCTTGAGGTCTGCTCAGGTGTCCAGTTCCACTTCATTGCATCACAAACCACTTGGTCAAGCCATGCAGTTCAAGCATGAAAAGAAGCCACATTTTTTGTGTAAAACATCCTTTTTTCATCATTTTCATTTATCCTCAAAATCCTAAGTTAAGTTTTACTTATTAAAACTTGGCTTTACCCCTTCATTCACCTCACAAACCATATTAATCACTAACATATTATCTAGCTCCCTAACTCCCCCCTTCCCCTAATTCTATTACAATCTAATGAAAATCTCCCAAAAACATCTATAAATACCCTCCCCTTAGCACTATAGCTAAATATCCCTTCCTTGGGAAATATCAACCCCTCAAGGTTTAGTATTAGCCCTCAATCATCCTAAAAACTATGGGTTTGGCAAAAAAAAAACTATGGTTAAAAGGCAAAAAATCAAATTCCCCTCCCTCATTTACCCTTGTCCCCCTTTCCTCCGCCCTAAACCCGTTTTATTATAAAGTTTTTGAATAAAAAACTTTTAAATAAAATGCGCATATAAAACCCATAAAACCCGAAATCCTAAAGTTTCTACCCGCCCCGCACGCCTGATATAATTAAACATATTTTAATATTTGGCGGGTCCCCATGGCATAACGTGGTGGCATATCACAATCGCCGCCCGCCGTGCGATCTCCCACCCTGCCCATCCAACGGTGGGCGGTCGATCTTCCAACAGAACTGCCCGACCTTTTGCATCCGGGGGATGGGCGGTATTGCCGCCGTACCCCCGCCACGCGTCAGGCGTCCGTGCTGTTCGCTGCCCCCCCCCCCCAAACAGCTTACCACTAAGGAGCCCTCTGGGGAAACCACTTACCGCCTTCCTCCCGCACTGACGTCACGCCCCCGTCAGCGTGACGTCACCCCGCTTTGCCGCCACCAAGCCTCCACGTCACCCCTGGCCACCGTGTCACCCTGTCCACCCTGCCACCATGTCAGTGCCACCTGGGCACCCACGTCAGCTGCCACGTCACCTATCCGTACCTGGGCCCATGATGACGTCAGAATGAAGTCATCACAAAAAGGCGCCAATATGCAAAAAATGCATAAAAAGGCGTCAAATAACCGTTATTTCGCATTGTTTTCCACGACGCCTGGAGCTCCTATGAAAGCGAAATTCAACCTACAACGGTCGAAAAGCAAAAGCTATCCGCCAAAGTTGTTGCCGCCTCCATTATCAACCGAACTACCTGCAATTCAGCCAATTCGACCGGTGCAAACGCCTCATACGCCATTAAAACCAGGTATTTGCCGCAGGCATCCTCTCTTGTCCATAGTTCTCCTTGCAATCCTATTTTCCTTCTTGAAGAACTCTGCTAAAGGACCCACATTGTTAAATTCACCACTGAAATCTGCGTAAAAAGCCTCTGAAACCCCTGCGCGACGAAAGTCTCGTAGAAACCCGCGACCCTCTGTGAAATTCACCATTTTTTCCACAAAGAGCAACTAAATAACCAGCTAACCAGCTCAAAAACACTCTGGTTCTTCAAAACAGAGTGCCCCACAGATTTATTAAGCCTGTGATAGCCTCCTTGCACTGCCAAACTGCTTACTGCAAACAGAGATCAGTAAGCCACCAGCTAAATCAAGACAATGACTACTCCAGCTGCTCTGGATGTAGTGCCCATAAATCCACCTAACAGAGAACTAGAAGCAATACCACTGGTGGACAGTGATGCCCTCATCACAGACTTTGTGGCAGAGAGAAGCCACTTGCAAACATATTGCCAACTAAGAAATAGTCACTTGGACAACAGTGACCTGTATGGCATCTGGCAATCTAATCTGCCCACCTACTTCCTGCCTTCTGTCAACATTTTTCCTGAAATCATCCACCTATGTGTAGAGAACTATGACCCGAAACTCAGGGCTGTAAAGCCTCCATCTGGGAGCATCCTCTTTTATATAACTCCAGATTCTATCAACCAGATGCTGAACTACAAGCAGACCCAGCTGCCATACCCTTTCTCCATGAACTATTTGCTAGATGAGGGCTCCAAACTCTCTAGCATAGACATTGCTGCCATAGCCAGGAAATTCATGAAGGCAGACTGCTAACCTTCTGGGCCACCTCCTTTTTCCTATGCAGATTTCAATGAGGTTGGAAAGCTACTGGTAGATATGCTGACCTCTGTGCTGGGATTCACTACAAACAAGCATGTTGATCTAACTGTGCTGGTCATGCTCTCTGCATATAGCCTGGTGAAGCCCCCTGTTATGAAATACAATTATGCCAAGTACATTGCCAATAAGATACATGATCAATTGACAAGACTGAACAGGGAGGCAATATTCAAATATTCCTCATACATCTATCACTTATTCTTGTACTACCAGACAGATTGCTTCCAGTGCTCAATCAAGAAGCTAGACTCACAGGGTGAGAGGAGGTCTGTGATCTTCTGGTCTTCAGTCTTCCACCAAGTCCAGAATTCCCCCTACTCATACTGTGAGTTCATTGATCAGTTTTGTGTATCCAGTCACATGCCTCTTAAAGAAGGACCCCTCCTATCAGAATTGTCCAAGGATATGCAGAAAATCTTATAGCTATTCAAGAAGCTACAAAATTGGTGATTGGTACTTATACCAAAACCACACTGTCATCAGAATTTATGGTTGTGAGCTCTGTCCCTACAGGCTCCCAAAATATGTCCCTATGAGGCTATTTTCCCTGGAGTACTACAGACAGCTTATAAACTCTGATCTAACACACTTTCACAGTGCTAAGAAGAAAGCCAACCTGAAGTTCAGGGACCACCTAGGCCCATTTTTCATGAACAAAAAAGATGGTTGGCAAGAAGCTGACCAAATACTGGGACAACAGCTCAAACTGAAGAGAAGCTTCTGGTGGGTCCCTAATGACCTTGAAGGTTTCATCAATGCCAAGAGGGTTAAATATAGGCTGCTAGCCTATAAGCATTGCCCACTCCCTCAAGTACAACACTTTGTTAATCAAGATGAATGGGTGCCTGAATCAATAATAGAGGAATTGACTCAGGAAGAAATAATGGAACAGAATGTAAAGGACTTGGAAAAAACTCTTGACTTAGACTCTTGTCAACAGGTCTTATTCAAGCAACTAGTCCTAGCAGGAGAAGGCACCT
This sequence comes from Pinus taeda, assembly GCA_000404065.3. Taxonomy (NCBI): domain Eukaryota; kingdom Viridiplantae; phylum Streptophyta; class Pinopsida; order Pinales; family Pinaceae; genus Pinus; species Pinus taeda. The sequence goes on from APFE031100158.1 coordinate 28,145, forward strand.
CTACTGCTCCAGCAGCACAGGACACCCAGCAAGCTCCAGCAACAACAACCACAGCAAAATTAAAGGAGAAGATGGATCAACAACAAGAGGTAGAGACAGGGCAGCCTAGTACTTCAAAGGACCAGCAATCAAAACAGGCCCCTCCCCAGCAAACTAAACAAACTCAAAACCCAGTTTTGTAGACTCCTCTCAATGATGAGAGAGGGAAGAAAAGAGACAGAGAGGAAATCACACCTCCAACAGGGTCATCACAGCAACCAGAGGCCAAGAGGCCGAGGGTAGACCCTGAAGCAGAAGAAGGAGACATAAGTGAAGAGCTGGCAGAAAGCCAAAGCAAAGAAAGGCAAACAAGCCAGCAGACTGCTACTAGCTCATTTCAGCTAGAACAGGCCTAGCAACATACCATGGAGGTGTCCTCCTCCAGACAACAGTGCAAAAAGCCAGCTACAGTTAAAGAAGGCTTCAAAGAGATCAAGGCTCAAAATGAGTTGCTAAGGGTGCAGCTCTATGAGCAATTCCTGAATACAACCCCAGCCAAAAAGCAAAGATTAATGGCTGCCTATGATCTGAAGGAAGAAAAGATGATCTTCACTCATCTAAAGCCTAAAGTCCTACATCCAAAGACCACAACAGATTACTACAGGACAAACCTAGAGGTCTTTGCTAAAGACATACACCCCATGGATTAGATTGAGCTGCACAAGCAGACTGGGGAGATGGTGTATGAAACACTTGCTGACAGGGCAATGCTGGCCCATCAACTAAAAGAATCCCTAAAGCACACAAACAGACAGCTTGATTTGGAGAGGTTGTCCTCCTCTGCAAAAGACAACAGAATAAAGGCTTTGGAGGACATAATTATTGATTTGGGACATGACCCAAAGGACCCAAAGGGTGTTAGAGCCCTTATGAAGAAAAAAGAGGATGATATAGCTGCACTGAGGAGACAGGCAAAATTGCCTCCTAC
>APFE031100158.1:29398-45712 GCA_000404065.3 Pinus taeda
AGTCATGAACCAAAGGATACTACAAATGGAGGCAGAGTTAGAGAAAGCTCTGCAGGACAAGCAAGGGGAATCAGCCTCCCAGCCCCCTCAAACTTCAACAAATCTTGAACCTGCCCCTCCAACACAAGCAGCAGCAGCCCCTCCTACTGTTCCACCACCTACTACAGCTACATCAGCAACAGGAGCAACAATAGAAGCAACAGCAGCAGCAGAATCCAGCATGGGCATGGTGGAGTTGATGAAGGTCGTTAAAGAGCTGGAAACTCAAGTCACTAAAATAAATATTGCCAAGGAAAAACTGGCCAAGCTGGAGGCCAGTTATGACAAATCAAAGATGACAGTGGCAGAAAAACAAAGAGAAATAAAGGCCTTGGAGGCCAAAGTGAAAACTCTAGAAAAGGAGTTGATGCTAGGTAAAACCCTAGCAGAGATAAAGAAGATTATTTGGGCCAAAATTGGCCAATCTATACAGGACCAATTGAGGTCCATTCAAGCAATTTTTGAACAAGTGGAGCTAATAGAAATAGCTCATGTAGAGATTCAGAGAACTAGGACAGCCCTGGGAATAATGCCTGAGCAAGCCACCAAAATGATTCATTTTCTCAATAACCGCACTAGAGAGGAATTGGCTGCTCTACAAATAAGCAGCAGAACAGATACAATCCTCACAGCCAAGAAGGTACTGACATTAAGGAATTTTACTCAGGCACTGGAGAGGAAGTGTTAGGAGATGAAGGTTGAGATAGATGAATTTAGAGCTAAAATGGCTATTCTACAGGACAAAGGACTGCCAAGCCTAGTGACTGGCACAGGAAAACTGCTGTCATATAATCAGTATATGACAAGAATCAACAATTATGTTGAAAACCAGATCACAGCATCCAGCAGATCCACAGAAGAAGCAGGGCCTCCCTCTGGGCAATTCCTCTATGACAAGCTGGAAAATCTGTTCTTTATTGAACATGAAATAAATCATCTGTTCGAAGTCCCTCCAAATTTTTATAGACATACAGAGGCAGATGAAACAATGGTAAAAATGAGGAGACATCAGCTACCCCCAGCTGATTGGTGGCAAGTAATGTTGGAGATTTTTCCTAGACAATTCCACTTTGCTTTTTTTCCTTTTTTGGAGAAAAATCAGAGGTTACAGGTCAGGAGGCAGATCAGCATACAGGTACAGCAAGCAGCATACAAATGACTTAGCAATGCACCCAACAGCAGGCTGAATTAACGCAGAATTAAAGGCACTGCTACGGCCTACTTTCCAGAGCCATAAAGTCAAATCTGTCTGACAGAAGAATGTCGGCTACCTCAACATTTAAAGCTATATTTATGTTGTCATTTACTTTTTGTAAGAGAGTTGGTGGTGCAATTTATTGCACCATAACTCTCTACTGAGATATTTTATACCCTATTTTTGTATATATATCCCCTCAGATAACGCATTGAGGGTCGGTTGTAATGTAATTCTTTCTGAAGAGCTCTGTTGTATTCTGAAGACTTTTTGATAATACAAATTGCTGATGGAGATTTCTAGTTCCAAAACTGTCTGAAGATGGACATGTAAAGCTCTGTTTTGTTGCAGAATTCCTGTGTCATTTGTTGAAACAATAAGTTTCTCTTAAACTGTGTATGTGTTTCCTGTTTATTCCATAACTCTTATGTTTTCATAATCTTAGTAAGTAGAGAAAAAGAATAGCCTAGGATTTGTTTCAAGCACCCTATGCTCAATCTCTATTTCTAAATATGATTTCTGCTGGATTAGCCATAGATATGAATTCTTAATTGCTCATGTCTGAACTTATCCTAACATGGTGAATACTATTTAAGAATTCTTAACTGCTCTTAAGAAATACCTTCATGTTTTTTCATTTAGCATAGTGAAAGATTCTTAACTGCCTTTCACTCACTAATTCCATACTTTCACCAACAAATCTGATAAATTGTTTCACATATGCCTAACTTGCTCTGCAGCAACACTCTGTCTTCACAAATCCACTTTCAAAAGCACAAATACCTCAACTCCATTGCCCAATGGAACAAACTGTCCTGTAATCTGCATCTCAGTGCTATATGAATTCACCAACCCACCAAATTCAAACAAACAGTGTATCATAACTAGCCTAAAACATTCATCAACAAAGCTAAATTATAAAGAGAGAGCCCTCTCTCGTTGCAGGTAGGCTAGGACCTGTAGCTAAAAGATTGGTCAGTGGTTACCTCGGCCGTATTCCCTTTAGGAAGCAGGGAACAACCTGAGTGATAACAGTTAGGATTTGGGAAAATGGGAATTGGGGTTAGGGATGACTGATTATGGGAGTTAGGGAATAGGTGGATAAGTTGAGAAAATAAATGGAGGACTGAAAAAAATGAGAGAGTGGTAGAACAAACTTGGCAGAAAAATGAAAAGTACAAACCCTAGGTAATGGCTTTTGAGAAATTGTAAGGTATTAGGGTTTGAATTTTCTTTTACACAACCACCATAAACTTTAAGAAAAACTCCTTTACTAGCAAGGAAAAGATCTTGACTTACTTGCACACTGGAAATTTTAAGTGATTTTGTCGATTTGAGGGAGTTTTTGAGAGAATCAGGCTTGGCAGCTCTATGTGCCTCACCTCAAACCCAACATGTTGTGCCTTCTCTATGTGCCACACCAGTGTATTTTTTGCATTGTGGAAGGCAGCCCAATGCATCGCACGAGCTCTATGCACCGCGCCAGTGACCCAATGCATTGTGCCCCAAACCCAATGTGTAGCTCTTTTTTCAAGAGACTTTTGGAGGCCTTCCTGGTGTCCAAATTGGGCCCTGGATATCTAGTTGGAAAGGTTATTGGGTCTACTTTCCAACCCATTTGGAATTTTTCAATTTGGAGTTCATTTGCTCTATCAAAAAACAAATCTCCCAAGACTAGTCAAAATGTGCAAAATGAGGTTGCCTAAAGGCAGAGAGCTGTTGTAGTCAACTTTTGAAGGTTTTCCTCAACTCCAAATTGAGCGCATGATAGCTCATTGGAAATATTGTTGTGTCTAGTTATCATTGGACTCATCAAGAAAGTCATTTGTCCAACCAAGCTATGAGAAAACTTGATTTTTCCAAGGTCACTTAAGAGGTGCATCAATTCTCCCGTGGCAACTGTATTTTTGACATTTCTCTAAAACCATGACATCTATGTAAAAAATGAAGGATATTTTTCTTCCTTGGCCTATTTTGGACAAAAAACTCTCTCAGTTTTCCCAAATTCATATTTTATTGCTCAGAAACATCATTGGAGTAAAACCTATCCCAATGTGTGGAATAGGTGATTTGTTGAAATGAAGTGAAATGAAGGGGATAAAGGGCTTCTAAATTGTTGAGAAAAAATTTGGAAGTAGGGAGAGATTTTAGGAAGTATTGGAAAGTGGAATTTCAAAGATTGAGTGAGGGGAGGAGGTCCAAAAGGGCAAAACATAGGCCTAGCCTAGAAAATTGTCAAGTTGTAGCAAGAAACTAGGGTTTGTGCAAAAATGAGGAATTCGGGGGATCTCAGTGATGGGAAGTGTTTAATAAGGTACATTAAGGATAGGGGAAGGTGTATGAACATACGGATACAAGTTTTGCTAATGATTTGACCATCCAAGAGAGATTACCTTCAAAACCCTAGGAGAGGAAAGAACCTTACCTAGGCGAACTGAGCATGACAAGGTGTAAAATGACCCTTGGAACCTAACGATGCTATGACAACCTCTATGATGGTACACTCAGCTGAATTGCTGACATGGACGACATTTGGACCACTTTGAAAGGAGTAAAAGAAGAACCCTTGACCTTAATACCTAGTGACCAAATTTTACTTGAAGACTCACTGAAATGACAAAATTTGACCTTGACACCTTAAAATCACTTTGTAAGAGCATATTTGATCATTGGAGGAAGGCTGCAAAGACTGACACTAACAAGAAGCCCTGGTTCCAAATTTGAATTGGTGAAGAATGAGGATAAAGATGTGAAAACAATTATCGATGGTAATTTTGAATATGTCTAGCCCTTAGATGGTCCTGAAATTGAAATAGGAGAGGAATTCCAAGCATTGAGTGCCTCTGAAGATAAATTAACAGGATAAATTCTAGTATATGAAGCTAGTATTAAGACAAAGGTGGGAGTTACTGAAATGGAGAGGTTCGCTAGAATCATAGAATTAAACTTAGAACTGGAAGCCTACAAAGAAGATGTGGAGTCTTTGTTAGGTGAGCTTATGGATTTGAAGTTATCATTGTTGGTAATAAAAGTGAAGACTACTGGAGAGGAGGAAGTGTTGAGTTCTCCTCAGCTAGAAGAAATCAAGAATGCTGAGGAATTGGTAGAGGTTGATCCTAAAATTTTATTATATATGGAATCTGGTCAAATACGTCTGGGAAGTACTCAAAGGTAAAAGAAACTCCAGAAAAAATGTTAAATAATTTGAAGTTGAGTGTATTAGAATATAACTAGAGAATCGATCTTTGACTCAGAGCAATGATCGCTTGATGAAATCACTAGACAATTGGTAATTCTAAATTAGTTACTGGTTAAATAGGATCAACTCTGTCAGACTAAGATGGACCACATAATTCAACATTGTCAAAGATTGAATGCTAAATATTCCTGGAGGAAATAGGATGAGAGTCAAGAGAAGCTTGACAATATAGGTTAGGATTTTGAGGGAGTTGAGCACAAGGATGTGTAACCATATGAGCATGGGGGGGATGAAAAGCCTCAAAATCAACCCTCTTCAAGAACATCCCAACCATCTTCAGTGACTTAAACCTTGCCTTGCATTTCCTTACACTTTACTATTATTTATTCGTGTTTTGTTCATTTAATCACATCTCATCTATCAAAGGTTATTATCAATTTTTTATGCATTTTCTTGCTAAATTGGTTGTATTTCAGTAAATTCGTTTATCTAATGGTTGTGGGACTTTTCCCTCTTTTTCTTAAGTCCTAGGTGGATGATCGTTGTTTACCCAATCAAGCATCATACTATAATCTACCCAAATGAGTCATCTTGAATAGCCATGGGAGGGACGAGTGCAATGTTTAGTTTGCATGCCATCTTGAATACTTTGTACATGACCTACATATTCAAACTAGTTGTTATTTTGTTATTTGTTCATATATCGTTAGAGTTTTGTTTAGAACGAGACTATTGGTAGTTTCTTCCACTGTTATTTTTGTAAAAATACTAGCCACTTATTTATAATGTTTTCCCTTACTCTTAAAATTGGATTGGTCGAATGGGATATATATTCTATTATAACAAGCTGAAGAAAGTTAGTCATAATATTATTGTAATATTGCTTATGTGGTTGAACTAAGTTATGGACTTTGTATCACAATTTTTCTGACTGCATAGTATAATTCACATTATTTTTCTTAATTCACTGGAGTAACATGTTCTTTTACTTGCATTGCTTCCAGCCAGGTGTTGTCAATTCTAGAGAAAACCTCTGATTGCTACGAGACCAATGCATAGAACATCTAGATGTTATGTGTCTCTGAAAATTCTTAAAAGAATGGATTCATCACATATAGTGTCTCTGACATATTCTTCAAAGAATGGAGACAATCACTTGATAGCTTCACTTATATATATATATATATATATAATAATATATATATAGAGAGAGAGAGAGAGGAGAAGAGAGAGAGAGAGAGAGAGAGAGAGAGAGAGAGAGAGAGAGAAGAGAGAGAGAGAGAAGAGAGAGAGAGAGAGAGAGAAGAGAGAGAGAGGAGAGAGAGAGAGCTTGATTGGTTCAGTCGTCAAAGAAAGACATGGACCATATATTTCTTTATACATTCACATCTACATATGATACCCAGAAACATTGAAGATAAATTGAGAAGGCTAAGCATCTCAAGTATTTACAAATCAATTACTTTAGTAGTGATATGAAAGAAGACAAAAGGGAAAGAATAACCCATCATGTAGGGCTCACAATATCAAGAATTCTACACTTTTCTGAGTTAGGAAAGACATAATGGATAAGTAAAGGAATGGATGTGATGATTCATGGAGCACAATTAAAGAGTTATTTTCCAATGACTCATATAGGTATTTGCACTAATATCTTAATTCAAATGAATCTATAAGAACACAGGAAATACATCTGGCAATTGCATAATGTGAAATTAGGGAAGAACATGAACATTATGGATTTGTAATAGAGAGAAAACATATTGTAATCCTGGAACAAAGGAATTACCATGATTTTCATTAATAATCTGAGAGATATATTCTTCAAAAAGTAGAGACATTCTAAAAAATAACATATAGTTTCTTTCACCAAATTTTGAACCAGATTTCCTTTTTCAGGAACGTACATATACAAAGACCTTAAAGCATAGGTTGTTAAAGAAATATTCCTTCTTGATCTTTTCCATCATTGCAAAAAATCACTTATCAAAATTAGAGTATGCGTAAAGGCAAAACCCTCTTAACCATAGTAAAAAGTATTGTTTAAAGCATAGTGAAACATAAGGCAAAAATAACTAAAAATTAAAATCAAAGGCCATAAATGGCACAATAAGCATGACCTTCAGGGATGAAGAGAGGACATTGATGCTTGGTGAGAAGCTTTAGAACCCCATGGATGAACCATTTGAAGCATTGGAGGGTTGGAAAATTGCTTGCATCGCTACCACATGGCTGGAGGAGGAGGTGGAATAGAGTTGAATTGCCAATAGTGCAGTCTAAGATTGATCACACCTGCATAACCTAGTTTGTTTTGAGTGATACCCTTAACCATATCGAGAAGGAAAAATTATTTCTCGAAGAAGTTCATTATGGCTGTTCCTTTAAGGATGGTGTTTTCTCAGGAGTTGCACCCATCCTGCTTTTAATCTCAGTCATTTTCTAGTTGTACAATTCCTGTGTGAGAAACTCTCCATTTTCTCCCCACCAGTTAAGTAACCCAGCTTCAAGGAGATGATTGAACTTGACATCAAATGTTGCCACCTCTCTTTGTGGCTTTTCTAAACTTTGTTATTCTTTATCCCTGGCTTCTTCTTTCGAGATAACCCTAGAAATCTTAGCCACTCTTCCATTCTATTAGCTATGTCAAGTGGTCTTAACTCCTCGATTGCTCTCTCAGTCAAGAATTGGATATACTTCTTAGAATATTGTGAGTTAGTGATGCTAACTTGCTTTTCATTCTAGATATAAGGGGAATATTCAACACAGAGCTTCTTTTGATCATGTATCAGAGCTATTTGTTCCCATCTTTCGTTGATCTCATGGATGATCTTATTCCACAGCTTGCCTGGCTTCGATGAGAGCCAAATTTCCTTTGAGTCTGGTCTTCAACTCTCTATTTTCTTGAGTAACACTTTGTAAATACCTTGTGAGCTTATATACGTTTGCATTTTCTACTTGGAGTTGCTTCTCTTTCTGGGCTACCTGAACTTTGGCTGCATCTAATTCCCTCTGAACTTTTATCAACTCATCCTCAAAAAGTTTCAGCTTGGTTAATGCCTTAGTAAGGACATCAATGGGATTTTGATAATCATTGGGGATGAGTACAGTGTAGACATGTGAAGTGATCCTATTTTGTAAATCTACCACTATTAGTTCCAAGGCAGTAACTATGTCCCTGATTTCGTTTAGCTCATGCATTATCACTTCTTCCTCCTTTTCACTCCAGATCAACTCAGGGGTTTCAATATGCTCACCCCTAGGCATCTTTAGTTTTCATGTAAACTCTATATTCTCCTTCTAGGTGGCATGTAGGACAACTTCCATGACTACATCATCTTTGAAATCCATTCTCATCTTCATGATCAGTTCTTTCTAGAATTATTGTTGAAAAATAGCAAGGGACCTCACCTTATGATTCTTTACCTTCTCGGCGATTTTGTCTACATAGACCTAAGTCTGATCAATAGTCATCTGGTGCTTTTTGATGTCATTGTATTACATTTATCCTACCTTCCTGTGTAGGTTGCATTTGTCTACCATAGCGCACTAGTCAAATCCAAAGACCCATCCAGATCCTGGAACTAGCAACTAGAAGACAAGGTTTGAATGGATGGGTGCTTCAATCTAATTTTCATCTCCTCCCTTTCTAATTCCATTGAATTTAATACCCTGGTGTGATGAGGGGTGATTTTTGAGGCCATTTCTGAGTGTAACTTCTATTTTTCTCTTATGTTCCTTAATTGGATGACCCTACCCTGTGACCAACCGATTCCTACAGCATAAAGTCTTTCCTCGGACTTTGAGATGGCTACCTCGGTTAAGGATGTCAATGAGGCCATTGGTTGTATTTCCAAGTTGACCGAAACCCTAGATTATCATACACTTGTGCTTGAAGTCAGATGCACTATTCTTCCTCCTCTTGTTCATGTTCCTATTCAAGCCCTTGACTTCTAGACATTTTATGAACTAATCCTTCTTCCATGTCAATTGTCCCTAAAGTGTTAGCCACCCTCTTTTGTGATTTTTCGATGCTGAATAGGGACTCACTCTCCATGTGTGTATTAAGAGGCTAGGAATAAAAGTTAGCTTTCCATTTGACCTTGGGCTTAGGATCATGCACATAAGTTGAGGCTTTAATATTTTCCCTTCTTTGATCAAGGAGGCCCCATGGATCGTAATGCCAAATTTCTCCTTTCTTGAACTCCATGGATTCGAGCAGGGGCTCAACTATTTTGAAGCCTTTCCTGGAACTTATCACGAAAGGACCTACCAGCTGTCCCATTTTAAACATGTAACTTTTCTTGGTCGGTACAAAATGAAGCAGGTCAATACTGAGGATTTTCCTAATGAACTCGAGGTTGAATATCCTCATTGGTGGAAACACTAGAAAATGATAAGGAGGCAGTTCACATCCATAACCTTGAATCTTTGTATGGTCCTCATAGAGGTACTAGTCTCTAATGGTAGCTTGCTTATGGAGTTCGAGGAGTTCCTTTTTCTCACGAAATATTCTGGGAGGTGGGACTCCATGAGTAATTTGGTAGGCAATAGCCATGAAGGATGAGAGGAACTGAGAGTATCCACCTAAACCAGGCCTCTTCCTTATAGAGATATTCTAATCAAAGACCGAATTTCTCTCTTTATTGGGGGCAAACACATCCAGGTGGAGACATTGGAATTCCTCAATATGGGCGTGGAGGAACAAGTAAAATAGTAATGAGTAGTAGTAGAAGTAGGAGGAGACTATGAAATAGAAGAATTGGAAAAGAATGCAAACCGAGAGGTATTCTGGGATATTCAACTGACATCCAGGCTGCTGCATCTTATGCAAACACCATAATGCCACCCAGATTAATTTTAGGGTGGTGTCTCCACCCAATAGACAAGCGATAATGGCTAGGACCAACTGAACAGAGGTCTTAAAGAGAGTTAATAGGAATTGAATGTCCAGGGGCAGGGTTTTGACCTCCGGAGCAAGAATTTTCTCTACAAATGCTTGATGTTCTCTCGCTAGAAGTGTTGTGAAATAAATAGCTGGGGTTGCATCAGTGAATGTGCACATAGTGGGAGATGCAAGGAAATTGAGAGCTCTATGAATTACAAGTGGTGTTATCTCAAGGATTACCACCGCTAAAGTAGAAACAAAGCAGATTTTCTCATTTTGATAAGAGTCCACCAGCCAAGTTATGAATTTGGGGAGGTGATGGACTTAAGGGGAAATTTGATAGTACAACGTAGAAGCCATGACCCTAAAGAGATTCTTGTTCCTCACATGGTCTGTGAACATTTCATAACATAGTTTTGTAAGAGGAAAGGGATAGGCAAGGTCATCAATTTGGGCTTCGGTGTCCGTTAAAGGCCTGACACCGATGCTTTTGACCTCATGGGTGTTATGGGTTGTAGGCATCGTTTGCTTCATCCCTTTGAATAAAAAAAAAGCAATAAAAGAATGAGGTTGGTGTGTTGAGTTACCTGGAGCATGTAGGGGCAATGAAAACAACTCGGGAGGGCATCCGTGACCTTTGGGCGAGTGTATAGAGGAATCCTGTGATGTTGTCTAGATGAGAGACTCTTTGACAGGGTTGAAAGATCTTTGTCGAGCAATGGCTTTAGGGTGTTAGGTATTTTATGCAAAGGACAGGGACACTTGCCTAGGTGGTGGGAGAAGGAGGCAAGAGAGGGAGACATGTGACAGTAGAGGATTCGCTCAGGAGGACAGGGGACAAGCTTATGCAAAGAGGTAGGTGATCTCTTATTTCACCTTTTACTTACCCTTTACCATTATACCTGATGCATGCATGTTGTAGAGTGAATGGGAGGATACCACCTGTCAGTTGGTCCCCACCTATTATGGTGGAGTGTACAACGGATCGAAAGTAGTCTTCATCGGGTGTAGGAACAAATCGAGATTGTTTAATGAAAGTTGATCGTTCAACATTGGGGACTTGCACCTGTGTTAACCTTGTCGTATGTACATTTTCGGAGTTGCGGTTAGGTTTCAATAAATTTGGATGGCGGGAGACCCGAGCCCTGAGTTGCACTTTTTATAAGCCACTATCAACCTTCAAACCATTAGTTTGAACCTTTGATCATTTCCTTAAGCTTCTTCTATTACCTCTTCCCATGTGGACATGTTATGCTTAACCTTTGTGGGTTAAGGTACCCAATTCAAATCTCTCTTGCCATCTTTAAAGAACAAAATCTCATCTCTTATCTCATATAAGCCTTAGTTCGAGATGGAGATAACACTAGGAAGGCCCCCTGGTCTAGAGTGCACTTGCAAAGGTTTTTAATGCTTGATAGATTGACTGTGGTGCTTGACAATTTTGTGTAGATGTGTAATGTTAATATTGTGAATCATTATTTCATATTCTTTCTATTCTTTTTATTACAACTATTTAATATTATCGATTTATTTCAATTTAAATAAGTTATGTTTTTACTTCATGTTAAGGGCCTTGATTGCATTTGTTAAGAGGCTACTAACCCATGGATCCACCAGAGGGCTAAGAGACACCCCCAGAACTTAGAACTATAGTCCTCTTGAATTGCATCGTTTTATATGTTCTTACTGGCATGAGTGTGAATTGATTAAGTAGTTGTTACTGTTACTAGACTATGTTGAGCATTAATAAATATAAATTTCTTTTGAGAATTAATGTATATTGAATATTTGTTAAATGAGAGAACCATAAAATCATATCCAGTAATTGCTAATCAAATGTTGCAATGTGTGATATATTTTCCCGATCATAACTAATCCTGCATATATTATGTTGGTACCTCATCACCCTAGATGCCCATGTTGAGAATTTAATGAACTCGCAATTTAAGAAATTAAATTTCCCATCACTATTCATAGGATCATTAGGGCATCATAACCTTGTCAAAAACTAAATAAACTTCAAGCTTCCTTTGACTTCACCTATTAAGAGTATGCAATATCTCCTGTTTCCATACTTCTTCCTTTGACTCATCAACGATATTGTTACTATCTTGGACATCGACTTTGACATGAATGACGTTGTCATCAATGACAACATTATGTGCAATCATATCCCCCTTTGTCATTGATGGAAAAAACCATTAGACGTTGATGCTCATTGATGTCAATAATCCAAGCCTTGATATGTATCAAACTCCCCTGTAATAGTGTTCATGACTCCCCTTAATGTACTACTGAGATGCAATATCTCCTCTAATATTCCTACTTGTTTTTCCCAAAGTCAATGTTTGTATGAATATTTGCATTCTGATGCTTCCTTCTTTCTTTCCTTCCTTCTATCGATGTTTGTATTCTCTCTGCCAAACTACCTATTCCTTTTTCTCAAATTAAATTTTTGTATCAATGTATGCATTCACTCCCCCTTTGACATTAATGGAAAAGGGACATGATTTTCTACCAAAAAAATCCATAACATGTGTAAACTTGATCCTATACAATCTTCTTGAGATTATCTACTTATTTCTACCATATATGTCGAAGTCTGCATTCTCTAAGTGCTTGTCAAAACTCTACAATTATTCATGGATGTGATAAAGTCCCCACCTATGACCATGGTACCAATGTTTCTCAAACTATTCCTGCACATTCCTGTGGACCTACCAAAATCTCCTCCTGAGATCATGCTTCTTTTCTGCTACCATATACCAGTTCTCATCAGTTGTTCCTAAATTTTTGTATGGACTTGATAAAATCTCCCCCTGAGATCATGTTATCAATGTTGAATATTTATTTAGACTAGTGGAATCTTCCCTTAAGACTAAAGTTTTTGTATGGATTATATATATGCCTCTGTTTAATTCTTCCACCTTGTAAATATCTATTATCCTTACTTTACATCTGAGATATCATCATCAAGTCATATTATCCAATGTAAATAGACTATTTCCTTGTCATTGTCCATATGTTTCCCTCATATCAATGTCATCAATCTACCTGCATAGAATTGCTTCTTCAAGTTTTGATTCAAAAAATAGTAGTCTTAAATAAGCCTTCACCAAAGGATTAGATTTGAGGGATCAGATCCAACCTTGATTCTTCATATTTTCTTTTCCATCTTCTAGAATTAATCCTTGGATTGATAGGAAGTCTTTGCCTCACGTTCCATCTCAAGTTGAGTCTACAATCTCTTGTTGTATGAGCTTCAATGTGACATATGTGACATTCAATATTGGGATTCATCATTTGTGGAAATGGTTGGGGAATTCTTCTAATTTGACCCACATGCCTCTAGATAGACACTTGATCATATCCTTTGTACCTGATCACATCATAGGACTTGCAATCTTATGCTTTGTGTCCAAATTTTGTACACGAGAAATAATAACCAAAGAAGTTATTTTGATACCTAGAAGTATATGGAGATCTTGATCTTTTGAATGTGTTCCTTGGAGGAGCCTCATTTATTCGTTGATTTCCAACACCTGCTTAATTATTGTTTGTATATACTTTATGAAGATTCCTTGTTATGGGAAACTCCTTTCCTTCATCTTGAATACTTTCTTTTTATGAATTGAATGTATCTTGCTACTTCCTACCATCTTCCTAAGGGTCATTGAAGTGAACATGCTTGGGTTAATTCAATATCTAACTAGGAATTTCAAGGGAGTTATTGCTGGATGCAAGGAATGTATGATCGAACTTCTTGGGATGATCTTCATTTGATGTGCTGGGTACCTTTGTTCTTGGATTCCTAGCAGCTTCCCTAATAGCCAAGACCTATTTTAATGAAGGGAGACCTTTACATGTTGAGAATGTGATCTAGAGATTCAATCCATTTATGAATCTTTGGCTTGATATACTCCAATTATTCTTTCAATAGGACAACTTCTTTGTCTAATATTTCAAAAATTTGATCCTTCTCATTTAGTTGTTCTAACAAAAACTTATTTACTCTTTTAGCTTCTTCTAGTTCGACTTTGAGAGCAAGAATGATGTCTTCATTCAGATTTATTTTCTTGAAATTGTTGCATTAGTTGACCTTCCCTCTTTCTAAGGATCTTTGTTTCCTTTAATGCACTTCTAATTTCTCCTTCATAATCTATTTCTGCTTCAGGTTCTTCTATTTCAGCAATGAATAATATTTCACCCCTTTCATCATTAGTCACACTCATTTCTTTCATTGTCATTTTGTTCTTTTGAGTATAAATTCTTGTTCTTGTTGGATTGCTTCTTATTTTGATTCTTGGACTGGAATTTACAATCATCATCACTATCATTCATTTTAGCATAAGGACAATTAGAAGCATATTGTCTTATCCTTCCATATTCAAAGCACTGACCTTTGAACTTGATGATTCCTTGTTTTAGCTTCCGGAAAAACTTGACTTATTCTTCATCAAGACCTGTAATGGAGATGATAGTATCATCTACTCAAAGAAAATGTGAGACAATATTATATTCTTTAATCTTTCCCATGCAACATCTCTCAATGTTTTATGCATCAAGGATATATGCATTTCCATATTTCTTAATAGATTTTGCTACCAATTTGTATGTATATGAATTTCTGATCTCACACCATTTGGAGTTGAATTTTACATCAAAACCTTAATCACACATTTGATTAAGCTTAGAATATTATGTTTCAGTCCTTCAACCGATAAGACATATTTTGCTATGGTTCTTCCTCTATCAATGAAAATTGTCCCTTTTCACGTGATTCATGCTAATACATTGTTTCCAAAGTTCACTTTACCTCCATCTATACCCTTAATACTAATAACTTGTTTTGATCCCCTGACATCTGTCTTGAGTAGCCACTATCCACATACCACTTATCCTTTTGCTTTTTAGCATACAATATGAGGCCAAAATTTTCTTCTTACTCCTTCCACATATTAGGTGGGCACATTTCCTTCTCTTGAGTGATTTTACAATCCTTTTCCTTGTGTTCCAAATTATGGCATAGAAAACATTTGACATGAATTTGAACATAATTTCAATTAACTGCCTTACGACCAAATGCATGGAAAAAATAAGAATAGCTTTAATAAAGTGAGTGGTACCTAGATGATTATCTTTTTCTCCTAATTTTGGCTTGGATATGTTCTTGTACTTCCTTACCTGACTAACTTACTACATTTACTTCTCTTTTGAGAAGGACAATTTTTTCATCCCTTTCTCTTAGTTTCTTTTCTATGTCTCTCAGGTTTTTTTTCTACTTATTCAAGTTGCTTTGTCAATATTTCACATTTTATTTTAAAATCCTCCAACTCAAATACCAAAAGCATAACAAATTTTGTGTCTATGTCTATGTTGCCAATAAACAATTATATAATAGTGAATCATAACCATCTATAGGATATCAATAAATAGAAAAATGCATCATGAATCTATCATGACATCAAGACTACATCAAGAGGCCATCACAACAACACAAGGAAACACAAAATTTTGAGGTAGAAACCCATACAGGAGAAAATCACAAATTATTCTTCTTGTTTTTCTTCAATTCATTACATATTTTTGCAAGAATCAACCTGCTGAAGGCACCCACCCCCAATATATGCAAGCAATTACTTGTGGTAGGTTACAACCAAATTAAGGCACCAACCATGAAAATATGCAACCAGCTACTCATTGTAGGATACAAACTAATTGAGGCACCAACCTTAGAGATGAGAAAGATCCAACTTGCCATAGGCTTCAACTTGATTGAGGAACCAACCTCAGTGGGGGTACATACCTCCTTCTTCAACTGTGTGTGGACCACCTTTAAAAATATTTCAAACTATATCCACCTTCTCTTTAATCAATATAAATCTTCAAATAAACAAAATTTTGATGTCATATTATTTTCAATGCCCTATCATACCCTATCAAAACTCTACTTCAACCTGCAAATCAAATTGGTCACCTAAAACCCTTTCTGGAACTTGTTATTGCCACATATCCAATGCCAATTATAACTTGCTCATAAGCTCCCAAAATATATAACAGTGATTATAATCATCAAATATATGTCAAAATTTCTTTTCATTCTTTCAAAAATGTTCACCTCTTAACCTTGATCACCATGCTTCTTCTGGAATCCAACTTGTCTAAAAAATGAGCCCAGAAACCCCCAAAAACCATATATCAAACTAAATGCTTTAGAAAATGCCATTTTCGAGACATGCTCTACAAAATGGGCCTTTTCCAATGTCAGTGCTACAAAATGTATATTATCATCTTCTTTAATTATTAAACAAAAAGAAAATTATGGTGAAAATAAAAAACTAATCTAACCTAACAACCATCGAGGCATGAACCTAGTCTTGACTATGCAACACAAACTTCATGCCAACTATGCTACATGATGGTCCTTACTCCACCATTCGTCACTAACCATTTATTATAGCAGCTTTCAACTCAACAACGAGGGCACAATCCACATATGCAGTGGGATTTTATGTGGCTATACAGAAACCACTCTTGGTGATTACACATTTTCGTATTGTGTTGTATCAAACCACTATTTAACATATGTAACCAAGTGGCATGACTAGTCCTCCATGGCACGAGACAAATCATAACCCAACATCATATTGGAGCCAAGAACTATATATCTGGTACTTATTCCATGATATATAGACATACTTGTTAAGAAGAGCTTCGGCGTAAATCACATGAAAGAGTTTTTGTCGACGCGTTTCGAACCAACTAGTGTGGTTCATCGTCAGGACAAGTTGAAGAAGCAGATCTGGCAAAGCATGTTAAATAGACAGTGACTCCAACGGCTACAAAACGGCTATTTTTGACTCTGGACCAAGGTAAAAAATATATTAATAAATTAAATATTCTCATTATTTTTATTATTTTATTTCTAGAAATGATCATAATTAGGTGGAATGAATAGAATCCCAAGTGATTTATTTAATTAAATTACTTTATGTT
>APFE031100158.1:46139-57224 GCA_000404065.3 Pinus taeda
AAGCATCATGTCTGCATTGAGGAGGCCAAAGTCATTGCCAGGGTCGATCGGTTCCATCATCGCAAGTTAAGGGAAGCTATTGAAATTGAGCGTAGACCCATCAATCTCAACCGAGATGATGGTTGGAAGGTAAGTAGAAGTTGGATCCCTGCCTTGTCATCTTAGGGTTTCTTCCTTCCACCTCATTCATCCAGGTTGCATTCGTCTTGTTAGCATCGTCTTTTTCTTTTCGAACTTATGTTAATTTATCGTTGGCTGCTTCAGTTTCTGGCCTTTTTATTTTGTCCCTCCGGTATTTTTTATGATTAATATTCGGTTTTTATATATGATTTTCTCTTTGATGAGGGCTGTTGGAGGTCCTTTGCGTGTCCATTATTTTATTCAGTAGGTCAGTATTATAGGTATATTTAAAGTTGATATTTATGTTAAGGTTATTCTTATTCATCTATGTGATTGCTTCACTTTAAACTTTTATCTTCTGCTCTTTATGGCTTTCCCATTATTTTTCTGCCTCATATTATATATATATATACATATATAATCTAATTAAATGAATTATAATTTAATAAACTTTCTCTCTTACCTTTCAATCCAACCTCATAAGGTGGACTTTATTAATTGTAAATTGATTAACTAGATAAAATAGGATATTGCAACGAAGGTAAGGAATATAATATTGCAAACCTTCTTGTATATAGTTAGTTATTAATTTAACAACTTATTACCATTAAAATTATAGTAATTTATGCTTATTTTAACCTAACATCCCATTTTTCGGAATATAAATAGAATTTAAGTAACCTTAAGGATTATTATATTAATTTAAAGTATTTTAATTAAATATTATTAACATTAAGTAATTTAATTAATATTACTAATTAATTCATAATTTAGAAATAAAATATTTTAATTTGAATTATTATCTAATTTATCATGAATAGGTCAATCCATAACCAATTATATTATTTTTATTTAGAATTATTATTATAAAACTTGATATTTATATAGAAATAATATATTTAATAGTTAGTTTTACCTAATTTCTATTCATTTATCCTAATTTCTAGAATTAAAACAAGATTAATATTATAAAAGAGAATGAGAATATTTAATTTATTAATATAACTTAAATACATTAATAAATTAATTAATATAATTAATTAATTTATTAATATATTAATTAACATAAAGTAATTTAATTAAATAAATCACTCGGGATTCTATTCATTTCACCTAATTGTGATCATTTCTAGAAATAAAATAATAAAAATAATGAGAATATTTAATTTATTAATATATTTTTTACCTTGGTCCAGAGTCAAAAATAGTTGTTTTGTAGCCGTTGGAGTCTTTGCACTGTCTATTTAACATGCTTTGCCAGATCTGCTTCTTCAACTTGTCTTGACGATGAACCACACTAGTTGGTTCGAAACGCATCGATAAAAACTCTTTCATGTGATTTACGCCGAAGCTCTTCTTAACAACTATGATGAATCACAGAAGCCTCAATTCTACAAATATAGACATACTTTTAAACCTTTGTTATTATAGTTGAACTTTTATGTTGGCTTGATGGGGCCTGACCCAAGTTCAGCTTTAATTGCGGCAACCAACAAAACCCTAATTTTTGTCCTTTTCAGTAACAACCTGTGTACCGTAGGTTGCAATCTCACTTGAAGAAATACTAGGGGATGCTAGAACTAGGTTTCTACATCTGGAGGCCTGTGTGATGGTTTCCTTATACCCTTGTGGCTTAGATCTACCTTCGTGCAGAGCTAATCCTTTCGACAGACAACCACTAAAACTCTATCTAAATGACCTTATGATCTTCGCGAAGATACTTAATTGTACTTATCATGCATAAATATTATAGATCTACTAGTTCCATGCAATAAATAATCATTAACTCATATTAAATAGATTACGGAGCAAAGATATATAAACTTAGAAGAAGTAAATAAAAGAACATAGATGCATCATTTTCGTCCCAAAATAGTGTTTATTAACTATAATCATTCAGATACAGACTCTTTATCCCTGTGCACTCAACTACAGGGAACCAAGCACTCAGCTTGCAAATTACCAAGGTCTTTGCACACTCAGTTGTAGGAGCCTTCCCCTTTCACCTAAGTATAGGAAACAAACCTTTCTTGCCTTAACACCTTTCCCTTACAATGATTCTTCTTTTTCTTCGATCTCTCTAGACTCTCTATGGCTCAACTTTATATAGCCTTTGCTTTACAATACCATGGTTAACGGACCATGGGCAGGTCTCAAAAAAACTCTATCACCTACCCAATTAAGGGACTAAAGCCCCTTTGACTTCTACTAGCTTTGCACTCTACTTTTCCACATTTCATGGAGACTTTACATTCGCTACAAATGATAATACAAAATTGACTAAAAACTTAACAAAATTAACCCCAGGGACCCCATCCCAATAGGCCCCTAACACAAATAGGATGACTCTCCCTCGAGTCACTCAGTTGGTGCTTCTATTTCGTTGCGAAGGTTGCAAAACTCCGTCTATAGCACAATTATGTCAGCAGATCCTTGCACCGTAGCTTGTTGCACTTCTACCAGCTTTTCTATATTTGGCCCCTCCATCATGAGGTGCATCATCTTTTGAGTTTGTTGGAGTGTCTTCAACTTTTCCTAGATGGACAGAGTAAGCTGACTTGCTTCCTCTTTCCATGGTTGTATTTTGGATTTTAAAATAGCCTCGTTCCTCTGTAGCTCTTCAATTTGTGATTGATTTTGTTTTCATTCATGCAATCAAGCGAGGTGCTTAACTAGCACCAAAGTGCATGCAATCGCCATGATTTCATCAAAATTGCATTGTGTCTCTTAGATATTTGTGCCAAGTTTCTACAGGTTTGGGTGATCTTACAGAGTCGTCCATAGTTTCACGGCTAGTTTGAAGATCACTGTGCAGCTTGTGATTGTTGCATCCAAAGTGCCCCTTCTCTCCCTAATAGCTACTCCACGCTGCTCCCATATTTTTGGCAGAATGGTTGGCTGCAATTTCAATTCCAGCTTGTAGATCTTCATTTGAAATTCAAATGTTACCTCGTCGACCTCATCCTTTATTCTCTTACTACGACAACCAACTTTTGAATCTTCACAGTTGCTTTGGCATCCTCTGGAATGTGAATTCCTGGCATCGTCTTGCATGCTTTTGAAATGTTGCCTCCAAGTTCTAGCTTCGTGCATCTAGTTCCTCCTTTTCCTTCAATGCTTGAGCCTTCTCTATGAAAATATGCTCATTATTTATCTTGACCTCATTGATAACTGATAACATTCGTTGCTACCTGATTCTGAGCTCGTCTGAGAGCCCCTAATGAAGTGCGTGGAGGGTCTGAATAGGAAGTGCGACTAAGTTGACACCCACATCCTTGATCTACACGAGCTAGGTGTTTGCTTCATCTGACTCTGCGTAGTGATCCTTCAGGTAACAGAATAACTCTGAGGTCCAAAGTCTTGTCTGTGTCTGGCATCGATTTGCTAGTTTGTTGCAGTTTTGCTTGAATCTTGCTCACTTGTCCCACACTCACTTGAATTCGACTTCTTTGAATATGCAACTTACACAGATCCTTTTGCACACTCCCTAGCATTTGCATGTATTATTGTTTGAACTATGTTCATGACTCTGTTGTTGTGTCACAGACCTTGTCTTCGATCTCATCCAAGTCCCCCTTAGTGAGGACCATTAGATCCATGTGGGCATGCTTGTCAGATTTCTACTTCTCCATAGGCCTGGAAGTCATCTCCTTGGTCTACTTCTACAATTTAAAGGGAGTACTGTAGTCCTCGCCACCGTCTCCTTCCAACTCAGATCCTTCCTTATCTGTAGTATGTTGAGAAGCAGACTCCTCAACTTCCAATGTGGCCTCTTTCACAGCACACTCCTTGTCAACAGCTTCCTTCTTTCCCTATGTTGCGTTTTCTTGGGCTGTAGCCTGCTTATCCTCTTTCTTTTTCTGCGTTGCTTTCTCTCGAGCAGAATCTTGTGCAACTTCCTTTTTCTTATGTGTTACTGTGGCCTACATGGAGGAAATTTCACCAGTCATGCTAGTTCCTGTGTCGAGATCTGATGGTTGCCTCCACTCAGCTGGCCATTTTCCCATGACTTCCTGTACATTTGCGTCTATGACTAGGTATGGAAACTTGTACCATACTTTCTTGGGATCTTGCCTCACATGAATGGATACATTGTGAAAATCCACTTTAAACTCCACGTAAGCCTCCAATTGCCCAAACAATGATGGTGATAGCTTTGGCCTCTAGTTTATCACGGTGCAAAGGTCCATCTTGACCAGCACCTAGAACACTTTTGTCTCCATGACCCCTTCTAGGTCGTCCATTGCTCGTAGCGAAGCGATTTGCGACCTATAGAAAATCATCGTCCTATGGAGGGAACTCATTGTCCTCTGGGAGCCTCCATGTAACGAGGGAAATCAATAACAACATCTAGGCATAATGCAGTGCCTTGTCATCATCCTGTGCTTTGCGGAAATTCAATAGGACCTCTTTACAAAGGTACAGTGCCTAGTTGTACTGCACCCCCTTCGCACATTGTGTAGCCAAGGAAATGATTGGTGTCAACACCTCATCTGCGTGGCACTTTCTTATAATCTTACAAGCCAAAATCTAGGTGGCAAACTACACTGCCTTATCGGTGATGGAATGGATAGAGTCTTTGCGCGACTTATTCACTAAGCCATACTTGCACTTCATTTTGTCTCCGATTTGTTTCTCCTGACTCTTCCCTCCAAAATCCTTGGCGGGATCCACCCCTTGTTTAGGCAACCTTGTGATACGATGGATCAACATATCTGTGATGGGGATGGGCTCTCCTAGCCATAGAGACCCATCATGCACCAGCGTAAGCAATTGTCATATGCACACCATGTTGATAGTGGTTCGGCTACAGTGTGGTACCCACAACATATTCAGCAACGCAACTTTTTAAACCCCCATGGCCCACTTCATAGTCTCTAGTTGCATGACAATGGTCTCCTCATAGTATATCTTCTAAAAATATTTGTTTATCACCAAGTGAGGGAATTTCTCATGGTCATTTAGATCCCAATCATCTATTTTGAGGGTGGGAATGCACCCTAACTGCATGCCATCAAATGGCACTTTATTCGGTAATAATGGTGTAGAAACCATAAACTTGCTAGAATCTGGGTCTCTTGGTACCTTCGCTTTTCCCTTTCACAGAGGGATATATTCCTAGAGCCTAGTGATAGGCTCTCCCTCCTCAGCATCAAACTCTTTAATCCCATCTCGAAGCTCCTCTTCGTCAAGATCTAAGGGTTCATATGGATGTTTTGGCTTGTCCATCTTCCCTTTCTACCAAACCTCCATAGGGTTCTTCCTCGGTGACTGTCACACTGGTATAGCATGTGGTTTCTTCTGCTTCTCCTTAGCAGCAAATAGCTTAGGCCTAGGCAACCTCGGCATCGTAGGGACAACTGGTGTAGTTTCCATTGTCGACGCAATTTCAGGGGCTACAATGTCATAGATAGAGGCTTTGGAGACAACAGCTTCTATGGGATTAGTGGCAGACATTTTTTCAAATATGAGCTCATGGTTCCACTCAGGAAAATTTGCTAACACCCACTGTGATAGAAGTACTTCCCAATCTTCTCAATTCATAGGTTTGAGACAATAGAGCTTGCAAATAATTTTCAGAAGGAAAAGTTTTCTTCTGCAGGACAACATGCCATATTTATAGGTAATTTCGAATTCAAATCCAATCGTTCCCTCCAATTTCTACTCATAAATACATCTTTGGAGGCAGATTGCCAAATATTTGTGCCTTAAATGTAGCCTACCCGCTCCTCCTAACAGGATTTCCACCATTCAATCAGCGACAGTGCATCCAATGGCTATTTTCAGACTCATCTGCAAGGCACAATCTTACATGGCACAGCCCTCTTGGCACAACTTCTCCTGGCCCACTTCTAGCTTCCCTTGCGCAACCCTCTTACTTCATTTTCCCATTCTTCGAGTAGTGTATTTTATAGTCCTGTACTTCCTTGCAGCTAATTAGAGTACTAAGAATGTCCTAATATAATGGATTCATTCTACAGGGATCGAATCTCCTTGATATAAATTCAGTTGACTCCCATTGACTCTTCCCGGAAATATTTCCCCATTCAGCTTCGTGAGCTGAACTATGCCACCATCTGTAATTTCCCTGACTACATAGGGCCCTAGCCAGTGCATTTGAAACTTCCCAAGGAACTTCGTGAACTTGCTATCAAATAGTAGCACTAAATAATTCACCTTGAAGGTGTCCAACTTAATATGTTGATCATGCCAGACCTTCTCGCACTCCTTCTGCACCTACTGATGAAATCTTGCTAGAAATTGGTCTTCTTCTAATTCCATCAACTGCATGAGGCGTTCCTCCATAGTTTCAAGGTGTGCCATATAATTTATTGTTGCAATTCACAAGATTGGAAAAATATATTCCATAGGCATCACAACCATGATCACATAGACCAGCCTTAATAGAGTTTGTCTTGTTAATTTCTTGCACGTCGTCCTATATGCCCATAGGATTGATGGTATGCACACATCCCAATCATTCCTCTGCATGTTTTAGATCTTTTGCAATGCATTCTCCAAGATTTTATTGAATGCTTCAACCGTACCATTTTCCCAAGGATGATAGGGTGCACTCTTTTGATGATAAACCTGAAATTCTTCAAGCATCGCGACAATATTTTCATTCAGAAATCACGTATCCCTGTCACTCATCAGTATCTTAGGACACCCAAACCTTATCAAGACATACTCAAATAGGAACTCCGCGGCTCTAGCAGCACTACAGTCTTTCACCAGTTTTTCTTCTTTCCACCTTGTTAAGTATTCAGTCATAGTAATAATATACCGCTCGCTAGTCATTTTCCCCGGGGGATGTATCAGACCCACAAATTCAATAGCCCATTTGTTGAACGCCTGTAATTAAATCTAAGGATTCAAGGGAATTTCATCCCTTCATGATGGCTTTCCTATGCTCTGACATGCATCACATGCCTTGCAATATGCCTTAGAATCCTTATGTAGTGTTGGCCACCATAATCCTACATGCAGAATCTTTTGCGCAGTCACTTTATCTGTATAGTGTCCTCCCACCACTCCTCCATGTGCTTTAGTGAGGATACTAGATCATTCAAACTCCAGAACGTATCGGCACAGTATTTCATCAATACCCATCTTATATAAGTGTCCCACAATCATAGAAAAGTCAATTGCACAAACTCTCAACTCCTTTTTCTGTTGTGTAGAGTATTCCTCCGGGGTTGTTCTAGCAGTTAGAAACTCAATTATATGAGCAAAGTGATCATCAGTGACCTGTACAACAAAGAGTTATGTATCCAGTAACCCTTATTCCAAACTAGTCGGTTCTTCGCCTGTCTCAATCTAGGATAAATGATCTGGTCCCGCATTCAGTCATCCAGGCTTCACAATCACCTTGAAGTCATTCTCCTAAAATAGTAATAACCACCTACAGATCTTCCCCCCAACACAGGCTTATTTACCAGGTACTTGAGAGTAGAGTGATCTGTATACATTTTGAAATGTGCGCCCAATAAATAATGTCGAAACTTCTGTAGCATGTATACCATCACCACTCCTGGGCATTGGGTAGTAGAATAGTTCTTCTCGGCCTTTGATAATTTCCTGCTCATGAAGGCTATAGGGTGATCTATCTCACCTTCACTTGGTTGGGTCAATATCGCACCCAATACAATATAGGAGGCATCCACATGCACATGAAATATTTTCTTCCATTCGGGAAACACCAAAATAGGCGCAGTCACCATATTTTCCTTTAACACATCCAGACTACGCTGACACTCTTCATCCTAGCAAAAGGTCGCATATTCTTCAATAATTTCTCCATCAGTATGATGATTTGTGCATAAGATTTGATGAAATTTCTATAGTAACTAGTTTTCCCCAACTTTTCACGCAGTTGTTTGACATTCTTCAAAGCTTCTAAATTGACAATTATTGTTATCTTCATAGGGTCTACCATTAGTCCCTGCTTGTAGACCACATGACCTAACATTATCCCATAAGGTATGAAAAATATACACTTCTGCAAATTTAGAGCAATTTGGTATCTGCGACAAGTATCCAACATGAGGCACGGACTTGCAACATGGTGTTTTACCAACCCAAACACAATCCAGTCATCAAAAGACACTTCTAAGAATTTATGGATGAATTATTTGAACACTGCAATTATAACTCTTGAAAATATCACAGGTTCATTTTTCAATCTGAATGGCATAACTGTGTACTAGAAGCATCCCCACTCTGTTGCGAAGATCGTCTTGCTACGATCCTCTAGTACGATCTTAATCTGATGGTACCCTAAGAACCCATGAGTGAAAGAATAAGCTTCATTCCCTCCAACATTCTCCTAAACTTCATTTGTAAATGGTGTTGGAAATGGGTCATGAATGCATGCATAATTGAGCTTCCTCAAGTATATGCATATTCTAATTTCACCCCACTACTTCTTCTCTTGAACTAACATGGGGCTCACCCAATCAAACTCTTCTACTCGCTCAATAATTCCTTCTTCCAACATTTTTTCTAGATATTTGTGCACCTTTTCCTTATACTTGGGATTCATTCAGTAAGGTCTCTATTTCATGGGATTCACATCAAGCTTTAAAGTGATCTTCATCACTCCCAGATCCCTTATTATTCCCTTCAGGTCCAAGAACTTGGTAGGAAACAAGTCCTGGTATTCATGCAACAACTCTGAAACTTTATCAACTATATCTTCATCTCAATAATATCTTATCTCTGCAAACTTAGGCTATATGTTGGATCTAATATTTACTTGCCTGGTCTTCAAAGGTTCTGATATATCAAGGTTCTCTACTTTAGGTCCTTCAACCTCGTGTTATCCTTTAGTCCTCGGAATATTTATTTTTCACGAATCATCTTCTTCTTCTTCTACAGTCACATTGTATCATTCTAACGCATGGCACAGTTGTGTATTCCAATCTAGTTGAACCCATTCTACCGGATTTTTAGGCGTTCTAAAGTTAGTAGGCTTAATTTCTTGGAGCACTTCATCAATGCATTCAAACCCATCCTCAAAGCTAAAAGTTAATAAGAAACTCTCCCTCAAGATATCCCATTCAGTCATCCCATGGCGTAGCTCTGTTTCCAAATACCAATTCATTGGGATAGTATCGAGGGTATGACAAAAGATATGTACCCATTATGGTTGTGGCTCTTATCCCCAAGTTTTATTCCACCGCGCCAAGTGCTCATGCGGATCATCCTTTCTGAAATATTTCTCAGCCATCTAGGTAATAGCATAACCAAACCTCAGCTTCATCATCCACTTGTATTCCTTCTAGTCAGCAAATATTTCCTTATGCGCACCCCACCAACGGGCAGGCATAGCATGCAATGCAAATTCAAGTGCCTCTAATCGATGTTCCTCGAGCACCTCCCTTTCAAATTCATCCAAAAAGAGATTAACAACATTTAATCCATCATAATGTGGAGGTTTCCTTACCTTCATAGATACTCACCACAGTGATTTGGTTATCATATTGCAACATACCGTAGAGACCTCATGCAACATATTATGCTAGTATTCAAGATCTTCATCTGAGTCTGAGGTACAGAGTTGTCTCTATCCCACATAATCTGCCCATCTGCAGTTGGATTGATCCAACCTTCGTCGTGTGAAACTATCTTGTATATCTGATCTAGATCATCATCTTCTTCATAATCGCAAACCGGTTAAGTGTAGAGCACTCCTTCAGTAGGGTCTAGTGGCACAATAAGCTTGAGCGCCTTCTTCTCAAATGTCATCCTTCGGTCCTTCATATTAATGATCGCATCCATGTCAAAGGCCCAATCAATTCCAGTAGCGCAAGGTAAGGATTGTTGTCATCCACTATTTCAATTGCCTCAAAGTCAGCCAACGCACTCGCTCCTTCAATGTCCATTGTTACCCTGTATAGGCACCCCATAGGAATGATCTTTTACTGATTGGCTAAGCGTAGATGTATAGGAGACCATTGTAGCACAGTTCTTCCCATATTTTCCCATGTCTTCTTAAGCATTACATTTGCATCAAAACCCAAATCCAGGATGAGTTGGTCCATTTCGTACTCCCTGATTTGTGTGGTTAACTTCATCTTGTGCCCAGTCCACTTCTTGTACTTACCTAGTTTCCTCACAGTCTATTGTTCTAAAGGAATCTTATTTTTTCCTGTACAATTGTCAATCAGCTTCTAGAGCCTTTCTACCACCTTTTGATCCCTCATTAGCTTCACACAAGTTTTGATAAAAGTGGTTAACAACGAAGGATCCAAATCTTGCACTTCACTCTTCCCAGCTGATTTCTCTTAACTCCCGGATGTAGAAGCTTCAGCAAAATTCTTCTTGGCCTCCATAAAATTTTCTTTAGCTTGGTTGAGGTCAAACACAACTTCCTTTTCAACATCTTTGTTCACCCATCCCTCAGTCTTTGACTACTTTCCTTTATCTTCTCTTATAGTCATACCACTATGCGTTATGATATTAATAATATCATCCTCTTTACGAGGCTCTGCCCTCATCATCTAGATTTTTTGCATAGGTTGTTGCGTCTTTTTCTCCTATATCTTGGAAATTAGCACCGAGCAGTCTTCTATCACATGATAGAACTGTCTGCAATATTGGCAATATGGATGCATTGAGTTCTAATAGTTGCGTGTAAAATGTCTAGCTTCACCATAGTTATAACAAATAACTTGTCCACGACCTCTGCCAGCCCCTCCCCCTCTTCCTCTTCCATGGCCTTGGAATCCTCTGTGTTGGAGAGGTAAATCCCCTCTATGGATAGAGGCGATCCCTACTAGCCCAGAATGGGTCTAGCAACAATCAAACAATGCTACCACGCAAGTTCCCAATTGCAAATAAAAGGTAGGTGATGAAGACCTACTTGGGTTCCAACGCTTTTGTTCATAGAAGAGACGTCGCCCACGCTCCTTTGCCTTGGCCGGTCACGATCCTCCACTATCCTCGTGAATGGACACCTGC
>APFE031100164.1:42331-68180 GCA_000404065.3 Pinus taeda
TCCCCCACCCCAGCCCTTTCCCCCCCCAACAGTGGAGAGAATCTTAACCCAAAATAAATCAAAGGAAAACAACCTCTCCACAGATCCCCCCAGGAAAGTTGGTAGAAAGTCTAACAAAGAGATCAGAGATGAAAACGCAGCAAAAGAAATGGCCACCAGAATGCAGCAACCAATGGACACATTCCTAGATAAATCAAAAGGAAGCGGAGAAAAAATGAAGGAGAAAAGTGGGATTTCCTCAAATCTGAACAACCAGACCTTCTCCTACTTCAGGAGATCAAAATCACGGAACAAGAATTCCAAAATCACATAAAAAGAAGCAAAAGATATGCAGGCGTAGCAACAAGTGTAGCTGGCGCCTCAGGAGGCATAAGAAAACTATGGGATAAAAACAAATGGGAACTCAAAGAGCAAAAGTCTTACAGCTGGTGCGTAAGAACAAACATTCAGAATAAAGCCTCAAAAGAGGAATACTCTATCTACAACATATACGCTCCCAACCATTACAGGGACAAAGCTTCATGTTGGGAATCAATAACATCAGATCTCATGATAGCTCAGGGAAGGAATATTTTCCTTGGAGGGGACTTAAACCTTATAAGGAATGCTGACGAGAAATTGGGAGGAAACTACTATGTTGATCCTTTGAGAGATTCACTAGAAGCAATAATCCAAACCCATAATCTAGTGGATATTCCTCCGCATAACGGGAGATTCACCTGGAGCAATAAAAGAACCGGAAACAACAATATAAAGGAGAGACTAGATCGAATTCTTGTTCAAGAAAGAACAGTGGCAAGATTTTCAAACATCCAAAGCAAAATCATCCAAGGTTACATTTCAGATCATAAACCAGTGGCCCTGACTTTAGACAAAGGAAAGAACATGGGGCCTCTTCCCTTTAAATACAATAAGGCCTAGGACAGTAAAGAAGAATTCTAAAACTTGGTCAAGGAGCAGTGGGCAAAAGAAATTATTGGCTCGCCCCACTACATTTGGGAAGCTAAGCTCAAATCCCTCAGGACTGTCATCAAACGATGGGCAAGAAATCACGTTGTAGAGGAAAGTAAAAAAAGAACTGATCTCCAATCACAGCTTGAACGGTGGAATCAGGAAAAGGAGCGAACTCAGTATACAGAAGAAGACCAGGCCAAAGAGAACGAAATGTACAAAGACTTGTACAAACAGAACAGGATGGAAGAAGAAGAGCAGAGACAAAAGTCTCGTTGCCTTTGGCTTAAGGCCGGAGATAAAAACACTTCTTTTTTTCACAACAGCCTAAAGCTCAGGCAGGCAGCGAACCACATAGAGAGAATTATGATAGATGGAAGAGAGCTAAGAGATCAAGAGGAAATAAAAGAGGTTGCGTTCAAACACTTTAGCACCCTCCTATCCGCGAACTCTCAGCCCAATGATTATGAGGATTTCCTCAGCCTAATTGAAAATAAAATCTCAGCATACCAAAACAACGAGCTGGACCAAGGGGTCACGACAGAGGAAATTGAGTGGTCGATCTTCAGTATGGCGCAGGACAAGGCATCGGGTCCAGACAGGTTCACAGTGGCATTCTACAAAAATCATTGGGAAACCATCAAGAAAGACTTCATTAGAATGGTAAATAATTTCTTCTCTAAGTGCAAAATGGGGAACAACATTAAATCTTCCCACTTAGCCCTCATTCCCAAGGATCCCAACCCCCAACCCTTCGATCGATTCCGCCCAATCTCCCTGTGCAATGTATCCTATAAAATCATCAACAAAATTCTAGCCAACAGGCTAAAAAAGCTCCTCCCCTCCCTCATCTCTGAGAATTAAGGAGGCTTCGTCCCCAGAAGACAAATTACGGATAACGTGATCCTTATCCAAGAGGCAATGCACAGCAGTATAAATAGAAAGGAAAAGGGTATGATTATCAAATTAGACATGGCCAACGCGTTTGATAGAGTCAATCATCAATTCCTTAAGGCAGCCCTCAGGAAATTCGGGGTATCCAACACCTTCATCAGCAGGATCATGGAGTGTATCTCCTTGCCTTGGACAACCCCTCTGATTAACGGCAGACCAAGCAACTTCTTCAGAAGCTCAAGGGGGCTGAGACAAGGCTGCCCTCTCTCCCCATTCCTCTACATCATTATGGCCGAAACGCTAAGCATACATCTGGAAAACCTTCGAAGGCAAAAATAAATCACAGGCATCAGCATAGTGCATGGAACCAAGGGGATAAACCACTCTCTCTTCGCTGATGACACCCTCCTAATTGGAGGAGCATCCAGTCTCATGGCAAGAAGGTTCAAGAAAACGTTAGAACTCTTTCTCCAAGTGTCTGGAGGAAAGCTCAATAACAACAAGTGCATGATGTATACCTGGAACGTCCCCAGGCATATCATTCAGAGAATTTCCTCAATCTTGGACATCCTTGCTCAAAGGAATTGGAGCCATTTCATGTACCTGGGATTGCCTTTAGCAAAGGAATCGGTCAAAACCGAAATTTGGGTGAAACTAATCGAGAAGCTGAGAGGGAAACATCAAAGTTGGGGAATGTCCTGGCTCAACCTGGCTGGAAGAACAACTCTCATAAAAGCCATCCTCACATCTCTTCCCATATATCAGTTTGCAATCACTCTCGCCCCGGCCAGCACTCATAAGCACATGGAATTAATTATCAGGAGCTTCTTCTGGCAGGGAGGAAGGCAGGACTCCAAAAAGTTCAGCCTTGTAAAATGGGACCAAGTCATCTTACCATTTGAACAAGGAGGGCTAGGAATAAGAATTCCAAGACTAGACAACATGGCCATGGGTTTTAAGCTGATTTGGAGAATCCTCAATGGAAAAGGCGCCTGGTGGACAGAAGTAATCAAAAGAAAATACCTGAACGGGCCCAACTCCAACATCCTATTGGAACCAATTGCTGACAGACAGTGCACCCCAGTCTCGAAACTTATAAAAAAAACTCTCCCTCATTTCAAAGGTTACATCTCAAGAGCTCCGGGCAGTGGAAGAGAAATTAACATATGGACTGACCATATAATGGGCTCAGAAGCAAGGGAAGCTCTCCCAAATCTCAGACCTCTGCATTTGTGGATGGAAGCAAAAAATCTAAAGTCCCTATATGACATTTCCTCTTGGGATCAAAATAGGTGGTTGGGATGGAAGTTCCTCCCCCTCCCAATCAATCTCAGGGAACAATGGGTTGATCTCAAGCTATCTCTCATAGGATCAGCTCCCCTCAACAGTCTGTCCGAGGATAATTATGTGTGGGACCCCAATGGTGGAAACTACACAGTCAAAGAAGGATACAAAATCCTCCAAAATGCCACAACCACTAACAACTGGCATCTTCATAAAGTGGCTTGGAATCCTGAATGTCTTCCAAAGATCAAGTTCTTTAACTGGACCCTTCTCAAAAGCAAAATTCTTACAATGGAAAATCTAAGGAAGAAAGGCATCCTCGGCCCCTCAATATGTTGCCTGTGTAGAGCAGCGGAAGAAAGCAGCAACCACCTCTTCCTTGAATGCTCCTTCGCTCGAAATTGTTGGAAGCTCATTACCAGCCCTTTAAGTATAGGTGAAATGCCCAATCAGATCACCCTCCTTCAAAAAAATTGGGGGAACAGCTATCCCTACCCCAAGAAAAACAAAACCCTTGCCAAAAGATTGTGGAACAGCATCCCCCCAACCCTTTGCTGGAAAATATGGATCACCCGAAACAAATGCATTTTTAACAATAAGAAGCCCAGCATCTCCAACACCCTTGCAAAATCAATCGCCCTCATCTCTGAGACCATCATTGCTAACGGAATAGTCCAATCAGACCAAGAATCCTGGAACCCAAGGGAAATGGAATGGATAGGCAAATTCAGTTATGAATCAAGGAGCCACAAAACAACTAGCACAGGTCAGAAAAAGTCCGATTGGAAGCTAAGAGGCTCTAATGAAGAAATCAGAGAATGGATTCAAAATCAAAAGAGGCCCTCCCTTCAGTTCGATGGGGCCTCAAAAAATAATCCGGGCCAGGCAGGTGCTGGGGAAGTCATCAAAGATCATCAAGGCAAAATTTTGGTGACCTACGAGTGGGGATTGGGCATAATGTCCAACAATAGAGCCGAGGCCTATAGCCTTCTCCTTGGAACCTCCATCCTAAAGAGACTTGGCCTTCAAACTCCGCTCATAATGGGGGATTCAGCTATTATTATAGCTGCTTTGGTTTTGGGGAGGGACTTCAAGCAAACAACCCTGAACAATATTAAAACTAGGATCATCAACAACGTAAGAGACATAGAAGGCGCCACCTTCAAGCATGTGCTAAGGAGCAGCAACAAAGAGGCAGATGAACAGGCCAACAAGGCAGCCAGTAGACTAGTTGGCCAAGTCAGGGAAAATGACTCCTCCTATGACAAAGAAATTCCATAAAAAATCTTATCCCACTCCATATTTTCAGATTATGAGCCACCTCAGACCCCAGCCTTCGCGAACTTTGCACATCCCCAAATCCCCTCACTTTTTGCCAAATCTCCTCGACTGTGCAAATCAGTCCTTCCTCCCTCAGATCCTCCCCTCTGTGATCGTTTATGTCACCTCCCTCAATCCCGATCTCGTGTTTCATTCAAACTCAGCCGCCATTCTCAGGCTTGGTCCAGACGGACATCATTTCAAAATCCCCATCGCGTGCAGCAAAATCACTCTCTGGATTCTCAGTCACCTCATGAATCGAATCTCTCAGCACTGGATCTCCCACTCGAGCTGCCTCCCTCCCTTTATTTATTGCAGCAGGGCTTTCTCCCTAAACCCATCCCTCACTTATACGAAGGACTGGGCACACACCTCCTCTCAGCACAGAGTCTCTCATGAAGTAGGGCGCATTCATCGGGAGCTTGGATTACGCTCCTCAACAGTGGTA
The DNA here is from genome assembly GCA_000404065.3 of Pinus taeda. Classification (NCBI taxonomy): domain Eukaryota; kingdom Viridiplantae; phylum Streptophyta; class Pinopsida; order Pinales; family Pinaceae; genus Pinus; species Pinus taeda. The sequence continues at coordinate 47,229 of APFE031100164.1, forward strand.
AACTCAGGCAATCTTATTTACAGAGTATATTTTCCTTCTAACAAGTTGTTTGTTGTGCTGTCACAGTGCTCCCCCCTTCTTTTCTCTGCTCCCTCGTCATCCTGTTGCTCCCCCTCCCTTCTGGTTCATCCCCTGCGCAAATTAGCCTTGCACTTCCCCTTGCAGCTTGCCTTATCCCCCTCTTTCGCCTTCATCTCCAGAATCTGCCCCCATCTGCAGCACCAGCTCACTGGCCTTTCCTTCTAGGTAGTTAGCAACAACTTGAAGAATGTTAATATGAGCTTGTGTTAACACCGTTGGACACATACCTATACACCGTGTCTCAAAAGCTCAAGTTGTTTCCTTTACCCCTTTGCTCAACTGGAAACATTTTATTTTCATGTTCCTATCTTTTTTTTCAGAAAGACATCTACTTCCTTTGCTACGAAATTAGTTCAAAATCACAATTATTTTATTCCTACTCCACTTTTAATGTTTTTTTGTGGGTTTCTATAATTGGTTCTTTCCTTTGCCATATTTGTTCGAGATGTCGTTTACTAGTTTCTTAATGCCAAAAGCCCATATTCTGAAATGTAATCTCTCCTATCTCAACAACTATATGTTGAAGAATTAATAAATCCACACAATGCAGGAAACTCTAAGAGGAGGAGGAGAGGCACTACAATGCCAACGCCAATATGAAGTTAAAAATTGAATTGAATTAAAGCAATCAAGATCCTTGACTATTGATCTAACTTGTTTGATAAGCAACACCAATTATCTCTCGCACTTTACTATCACAGATTGCCAATTTTATTAAGAGTGAAGGGTTGGGACTGCAATGTTGGTTATATTTATCTCTTAGATGTTGATACCAATTCCATTTGCAAAGGAGGACTCATATTTCATAATGTGGAAAGATGCTCCAGCTTTTACAACAAGACAAAAAAGGCTACGACTAGACAACAAAAGCACAATCCATGTCATCGAAGCAAAAATATAATCCACTATAGTGTTTGTTAATTTAAAAAAAAAGCATGTAGATATAAAAGAAGGGTCAAAACCCCTTTCCATGTCATCACGATGAAATTTTCATATCCTATTTTAGGAATTAAATAATTGAACTGAATTATAATAATCAAAGAACCCTCACACTATGTCAGTTTTCTCTTTTGATAAGCACTCTGAGTTATTCTATGTCATTTTTCTCCTTCGACAAGGATTGTGAGTTATCTCTTAGATGTTATTATCATAGACTATCAATTTGGAGGGGAGGGTTGGGACTGTAGGATGTGAAAAGATGTGCCATCCAATGGAGGATGTAGCCACCTTTTACAACTAAACATCAAAAGCAAACCATTTTTCATAAAGTCTACTTTAGGTTTTCTTTCTCACATTGACAAAAAGCTCAAGCTCTTCCCAATTTCCTTCTTGGATCATCCCTCCTAAATATATTCCAAGATGGTGAGTTGATCATTGTTGCTCATAATCAAGAAACACCTAGCTTGACTAGCAAAGGGGAGAAGAAACAATGATTCTATCAATAAGAGATATCGCCATTTTGATAATGAATGTTGTTACTTGTAGGCCAAAAAGGTCAATGCCTATCTTATTGAACAACATCAAATGATATAAGTGTTGACATTAATGATGCATACCTAGATATTAATGTTAATCATTCAACCTCCATCTACCCTTAGCAGGTTCTCATGGAAGAAAACTAATATGAGAACAAGAATGAAGCTCTCTTCACTTAACAATTTCTAGATCAAGCAACAACTTGCACAATTAATCATATACAATGTATCCATTTGTGGGTACTTCGTTGGTGGCTTGGTACAATGTGTTAAAGTTGAATGTTCCTATTGACTCTATGCAAAGAATTAGGCTCTTAGTTGAAGTATACTAAGGCTGCTAAATTGAACAAGTGAACATTTTCCAAGGACCATTTCATCCCACTGTTAATCTAGGTTGTCATTGATTTCAATTGTTGATATGATAGTGACCGGGATGGAAAATATTCTTGAAGATGCTAGAGGATGACTACAACTCTTGTTTAAGTGATGAAGACACAAATGAAGTGTCAATCATGTATCTTGATCATAATGAAATGCTACCATATCTCTATACTTGATGAAGGCCTAGAAGAAATACACGTGATGACATGTCCTACCTCCAATGATGTGAAGCTTGATGTCCTTACCTCCAGTGATCCTAATAATGAAGACTACAAAATGATGGTGACCATATGTTGAAGAAGACAAGGTGATGAAGAAGGAAATCAAGGACATGATGATGGTGACTCTATGAAGAAGAAGGCAAGTACATGATTAAGAAGACAATCAAGTACAGTGGTAATATCTCAAGGTTGGTTGCAACGTGAAATAATAGGTTAAAAGGTGCTTTTTACATGGCGATCGCATGTATCTATTATAATGTTATTTTTAAAAACAAAAGCCATATATTTTTTTTTCTCAATTGGTCTACTCCTATTATTATACAAAAATTGTTACAACGAGGCAAGCCTCGAAGATTCTTGGTTGGAGGATGGCATTTGACAGAGTAATTCTCGCCATCCTGACTATGGAGCCAGCGATAGACTTACATCAGAGTGGATAACTTTCAAGAATATTAACCTTTCCAAAAACCCCAAAAATAACCATGCAAAAATTCATGACGAGGTTAAACTTTGCTAACTCCAGCATAAACAGAACTAAACAGACTCCAACATAAACAAAACAATGACATACTCCATCAAGTGGAGTTGACAAAGACCTGAAACAAGCACGGATGCAGTAGATTGAAAGGGAGGTGAACTCCTACTTCGGCTGCAGAACAAAAACTGAGGCGTTGGTTGGTTCATTGGTCAACTGAGGTAGACAATTGTTCCTCAACAATATTGCACCCAAATTGCTCTAAGTCACTTGAGTCTGACAGATGGACCGCTTCTCTTGCCGGTGCGTTTGGACTTGCATCAACTTCAGGGTTCACAGCGGACAGGCCTCTTGTGACTTGGCGCTGGTCGACATTGGGATTGGCCCGCCTCCGCTCTGCCGGGGCCCCGAGATGAGCCGCGTTCTCACATTTTTCAATCGTGACTGAGACTATAAAGGAGGAGTTCGCCAGGGAGCATGGAATGTGGAAACGGGCAGTGGGATGTGCACTGTGCTCACAGACGTCATTCCTAGCACGCCCTCTACCTCTTCCCCTACCACTTCTGGTAGCTGGGTAATTAGCTCGACCAGACTCCAGCGCGTCTGAGGATGGGTCTGAGGTGGTGGAGGAGTGCTAATGAATGGCACGACCTCGTGAGCCGCCCCGCCTACTCACTAGTCTGAGTCATTCGCGCGGCATATTGATGAACCAGGATATATCACAGGGGGGTGAAAGCACAGAGGGGCGGAAGCACCGAGGGGCGAGGAATTGATGCACAGAGAGAGGCAGAAACAAAGGTGAATGCAGAGAGGGAGGTACCTGAGGAGTGGATGCGTTGAGTGAGACGGAAACATAGACCAAGTGACACTGTGAACCTTTGAAGCCAGAGTCGAGCGGTAGAACCAAGCTAGCAGAGACAGGCTGACTAAATGGCACAGATAATCGCCCAGAGCAGCAACCATTACAGATTTGAAGGCCTGGAGCAGTAGCGCGGGAGTGACGAACAACCGGACCACCATCGTGCTATGAACTGGGAGCTGGAGAGGTGTGGCGACTGCTGCATTTAATGTAGGTGTGCGAGGACAGTGTGCCGTCCCATTGCAATAACATATGGCGCAACTGGGCTACCACCTGCCCAGTCGACGCCCTGCCTTCGTACCATGTCTCATTTCAAACACCCGCAGCAGGGATCGGGTAGTCCTGTAGCACCAAAGAAGTGCATTCATGTTTGAGTTGTGCATCATCTGAGGCACTAAGAGGACCTCGGAAGTAAGGGAGCTGCTGGTTGACCCCTTGGTTGGCCAATCTATCTGCTACCTTATTGGTTGTGCGCCTTACATGCCTGAAGGTGATACTATGGGAGCGCCTGAGCCTTTCCTCCAGAGTTTCCAATCTACTGAGCAACCTCCAACTGGAAGCTATCTTAGCTGCCGAGGTGCCTGCTTGAATCCTTGTAGCCGCAGTAATTAGGATAAGGGAGTCTCCCTCTACCTCTAGCGGGAAGAAGTTTTTTTGGTCTGCAATGCAAATCCCTTTCCACAGACCTTCCAATTCCACAACGTTGTTGGTATCTTTTCCAATCGTTCCATATTAGATATGCAATGCTGCTCCTTTTTCATTTCTGAAGACCCCTCCATAACCAGCCGGCCCAGGATTGCCCTTGGCTGCCCCATCAAAGTTCAATTTATAAGAGCTTGAGGCAGGAGGGGATCACTTGAGAGGGGAGGCAGAACTGGTTGGGGGACGGGATTTGACATGGGTCAAGTAGGACAGATCGAGAATCCAAGATTTCATGATGAGGCGCTCCTGAGGAGAGTCCGGCAAATCTGTGTCTTGCCAATGTCAAATAGCCAAAGTTTCTTGGAGATTTTGCTTCAGGAAATGCCATAGCGTTTCTATCGGCCTGCTGTTATTGTTGAAGACTCTATTGTTCCTTTCCTTCCATAGTATCCAGTAGAGAAAGCCTAGGATAATGTTCCACAACGAGTTTAGCAGAGAGCTATGGAAAGGGTGATTTGCCCATGTTCTTATGGTATCTGCTATGTCCCCCTATCGTTTTCCTGATCTTCTATTACATTGATCAATTTTCTCCCATAACTGAGTAGCTAGTGGACAAGTGTCCATGAGATGTAAGATGGTTTCTGAGTTGAGATTGCAGTTGGGACATCTCGATGGTCCAATGAATCCCCTTTTTTGTAGATTATCCTAAGGATACGCCTCTTACCTAAGAGCCATAGAAAGGTGGAACCCTTAGGCCAGAGTCCTGGTCGCCAAACCTGATCCCAGAGTTGATCCTTTGCTGTATGAGTGTTAGAGTAGCGTAATTGGTATGCTTCCTTGGTGGTGAACATGCCTTTTGGCGTATGTCCCCATCTTAGTTTGTCCTGCTGATTCGAGTGCTTGATTCTTCTATGATTTAACTCATGTTCAGTTTCTGTGTAGGTTTCTTCTTGCTAATTGGTCTGCCAGGTGCTAGCGGGTTTCCATAATTTAAATTCTTTAGACGATTGATGCTGCCAGAATTGATAAACATGAGTGAGATTGGCTTGCTGCATAGAAGCCTGCCAGATTGGCTTGTGGAAGAGAGAGGCAAATTTTGGGAGCTGCTGCCATGAGTCCTCCTAGAACCTAGCTGTGGTGCCTGAGTGGATTTCCCAGAAGCTATGCTCTTGTATGAAGGCGCTGTGAAGCTTGGCGGCATTCCAAATCATGGATCTTGGAATGGTAGGGCTGATTCTTATGAGATCATCCCATTGACTTCCTGGCACATATTTTTCTTGCCAGAGCCGTGACCAGGGGATGTGTGGTTTGGCAATCCAATTCCACCATATCCGGGCTCCCATCCTATTGTTGCTTTGGAGAGGATCCCTTAATCCGATCCCACCATTTGATTTTGGCTGGCAGACTTCTTTCCAATTGACAAGAGCCCATTTCCTATTGAGCCCTGTGGAGCCCCACATAAAACTTATTTGAAGATTGCGGATTGCCTTGAGAACCCATTTGGGTGCTGCCAAAATAGAGAAAAGATACAAAGGCATAGCTTGGAGAACATATTTGATCAGTATGAGTCTGCTAGTTATGTTGAGTGAGCGGAAAGTCCAGGAAGAAAGTCTTGCTTCCAATTTGTCGAGAAGCGTGCTCCAGGAATCATGTTTAATGGCCGATTCCAGCAGAGGAGCCACCAAGTATTTTGAGGGAAGTGCTGCTATGGAGAATCCCAGAATTCGAGCAATGTTTTTTTGAGTGGTGACTGGGGTATTGAAAAAGAAAAGTTGGGATTTGGATGCATTGATATAGGTTCCAGAGACTTCAGAGAATAGAGAGAGCAGGGCTTTGAAGGCTTTTGCCTCTTGGGATGAGGGATGACCAAAAAGCATTCTATCATCTACAAACTGTTGATGGGATAAAGGATGGAGACCATGTAGAGAGATACCCCTTAGAGCATGAGAGGAGATAACATGGTGAAGTAGACAGCTAAGTCCTTCTGCCATGAGGACAAAAAGGAAGGGGGAATAGGGGATCCCCTTGACGAATACCTCTAGAGGGGTGAAAGGGCGCAGAGGGAGAACCATTGAGCAGGACTGAGAAATAGGGAGAGGTGATGAGATTCATTATCCACCTTGTCCATGTGGCATTGAAGCCAAAAGCCAATAACATTTGATGAATATATTCCCAACTAAGTTTATCGAAAGCTTTGGAGAGATCAAGCTTTAGAATCATACCTGGATTTTTGAGTAGTTTCAGGGAGTGGATCACTTCGTTTGAAAGAATAATGCCATCCATTATCTGACGCCCTTCTACATATCCAGTCTGCTCCGGCAAGATGAGAAGAGGGAGTAGAGGTTTGAGCCGGTTCACCAATACTTTGGAGATGAGTTTGTAGATGACATTGCATAATGCAATCGACCTATATTTGTCTGGTGTATTTGATTCATCCCCTTTGGGGACTAATGCTATGAAAGTAGCATTTAGGGAGGGGATAATCCAGTGCATAGATCTTGATTCTTCCACTAGTTCCCAAACCTCTATGTTGATGAGCTCCCATAACTCATGAAAGAAGTTGGTGGTGAAGACATCAGGACCTGGTGCCTTGCCATCCTTGAGTTGGGTCATGCATCTTCTACTTCCTGCATTGAGACGGGTTGGAGCAGCAACAAAAACCATCTATTAAAATGCACACATAACAAATATTAAACATGTAGTGCGCATTTTATTTATAAAACAATGGAATGGCGCATATGTTATAAACCATGTCAACGACATATGTTATGAAGCTATGGTGGTGGATTAATATTAAAGTGTGAAATCATATGGTAAGCGGTGCTCACAAACGACAAATGAAACGATGAACGAAGTTTATGGTTTAACACTGTCGGATGCCACGGGATAAACGCGCCGAGTTAAACATAGTATATGGTTGATATGTGCATAGTTTCCATTGCACCGAATGTAATATTTGGTGTGGTTCTAAACAATATTGTATATGGCTATAACAATGCAAAATGTAATTTAATACATTGCTATGTTTGCCATTAAAGTTAGTCACCAACACTATATATACATGTAATGTAATGCCATGAAGGGTGGAGAGGAGTTGTGACATTTTGTAGAGCAGAGAAGAGTTTTAGTGCAGCTTTGGGGATTTTGGAGGCAAAACTTTGTAGGTTTATTTCGGGTGTTGTAAGAGGTCTTTTTCTGAGTAGCTAGTTGCGTTGGATTTCTGAGATCGAGTAGAACACAACTGTACCAGCCAAGGATCTAGTTGATTTAGCTTTGATGTATTTTTTTGGCTTTGAATTTCTAATATAGAGGCCTCCCCATTGAAGACGAAGGCTTGGAGATGTAGGCTTGAAGATAACTCCGTTAATAATCTCTTGTGTCACTTTTCTTCTCATGGTTTTCTGTTCTAATATGCTGCAAAATTTATTAACAGTTATCCATGCTTATGTATTTAATGGTGTTTTTAAATCATGTAATAACACTTTCTAACAGTTAATAAATCACAATTTCAATTAAATATCTTTTTGGGATCATTTGGTATCAGAGCAGGTTGTTGTTAATTGTGATTTGAAGTGTGCATGATCACCAAGAAAAAATCAAAGCTTGGTGAAGGATAACTTGTTGCAGGAGATCCAGAGGTTGGCTCTAGGAGAAGGACAACTTGAGGACAAGAGATGGCTGAAGAAGGAAGCGGTGATTATCCATTTGGATTTGATGCAGGTTTCATAGATGCTTTCATGACCTTGTGAGCCATGGTCGAAGAAATGGATCGAGAGTTTAAGACAACAAAGTCTAAAGATGAAGAAGGAAATACATCACAATCTGGAAAAGAAGATGAAGGCGATCAAAAAGACCCTATCACTTCTCTCTTGAATCCAATTGAAACTTCGAAACCGTTATTGAAACTCGATGTTAAGTTTGAGTTACCCATGTACAATGGAGAATTTGATGTCGATAATCTTGACAACTGGGTAAGGAAAATGGAGGTCTACTGTGGTGTGCAATAGATCACTGGAGATGAAGTCAAAATCAGACTTACATCGCTTCGTTTAGCAGGCACAACATTGATCTAGTGGCAGAGTAAATTACCGAAAGGCACTTAGCATATCGGTAAGATTTTTCCATCATGGTTTGATTTTATTACTGCAGTTAGAAAACAATTTTATCCATTGGGATATAAGGAAAAATCTTTAACAGAATGGAAAGGACTAAAAGTAAGGAAAGGTCATTCAGTGCAGGAATATACAAATGATTTTTGTAAGAAGGCATTGATGCTAGATATTCCTTTGTATACTCAAGAAAATCTAATGAAAGACATAAGAGGATTACCTGAGTATGTTCGCAATACTGTATTTATGTTCAGTCCTACTAACTTGGATGAAGTGGTAGTACAAGCGACTTACATTGAAGCAGGTAATTTGGGAGTTGGGGTATCATCAGAATCGACAGCCAGAATGGAAAGCAAGGGAAAAGGGAAAGTGAAGAAAGTAAACTTCGGCAAGAAGGAGGTTGAAAAATATCTCTTGTAAACATTGCAAGAAAGAGGGCCATGACGAGGATCACTGTTGGCAATGACATGCCAAAAATAAACCAAAGTGGGCTAGAAAAGGGAAGCAAAAGGTTGCAGCAACAATGAAACTATTGGGCCTAGGGTTAGATTCAGGCAATGAGACACAGATCACATCATTGATTATCACTGGTAAATCCGACAAAGGTAATGATTCTAACAACTCTAGAGGCAAGTTATTTCATAAAAAGGTTGTTATGAAACATACAAATATCAACACGTTGTTGGATAGTGGATTTCAAACTAACCTAATTTCAGAAATAGCTGTTAAGCAATTGGGATTGAAAACCATAAAGCATCATAAATAGTACACTTTAATTTGTATGAGAAGAAATCATAAATTGTGAGTAACTGAGAAATGCATGTTACCATTTGCAATAACTTCTCAATTTAAGGATAAGGTGACATGTGATGTGGTAAAACTAGATACACGTGGGATGGTCTTGGGCAACCCGTATTTATATGATATAAAAGCGATCTTTTACAGGAAAGCTAATCAGTATCACTTGTTCAAAAAAGGAGTTGAATATGTTGTACATTCTCATCACACAAAAGCGATAAATCTGTTTTTGTAGTTGAGCAGTTAAAACAAGCAGCTTATGCTAGGAAAGGTGTTGTTGTACAATCTAAAGAACTTAAGCAAGGGATCATTAAAGCTAATTACAAACAGATAAATTTGCTTAAGGAATCCAAAATTGTACATCAACAAGACTTGTAGCGTGATACGTTCATTTTTGTTTCATCTATGAAAGGAAAGTAGGGTATGGTTTTAGCTATGTCAATACTTTTAATGTTGTTAATGGGTTTATTATTGTTTAGTGGTGTTTGGATATTAACAACAAATATGAATGTAGATGTGGATGGAAAAGGACTTGATATATTCTGTAGTTTGTGTGTTTTGCTGATGATTGCATGGATGAGTAAAGTGTACAGGTTCATAACAGAGTGGAAAGATACCGGACAAGTAGGAAAATGGAACCCACATTGGTTTTATGGAACTTTAGGCTTTTGGTGGTCCAAAAGGTCTAAGAGGGGAGGAAATGATCCGAAATTGATCAATGGATGATCAAGGATCTAGAAAAAGCCTAAAATTCAAAGTTACTATATTCAAGTGGAAGCAACACCATTGCGTAGATCTCGCTGAAACGACTCCAATGCAACTTGAACAGGTGCATTTGACCTCTGAATGAATGAGGAATTGCTTGTGGAAGTTTGAGACGAAACAATGTTTTACTGCTCGACACATGGCAAACATACACGTTTAACTCAGTGGTAGATCTCTAGCTTTGTTATAGTGGTAATATCTCAAGTTTGGTTGCAAGGTGAAATAATAGGTTAAAAGGTGATTTTTACATGGTGATGGCATGTATCTACTAAAATGTCATTTTTAAAAACAAAAACCATATATTAAAATGCACACATAACATATATCAAACATGTAATGTGCATTTGATTTATAAAACAATGGAATGGGGCATATGTTATAAACCATGTCAATGACATATGTTATGAAGCTATGGTGGTGGATTAATATTAAAGTGTGAAATCATATGGTAAGCGATGCTCACAAACAACAAATGTAGTGGTTAAAGAAATTTATGGTTTAACACCATTGGATGCCACGGGATGCGGCGTTCCACTGTGTTCACACTTGCCACGCAGTTCCACCACTCCACCATGTTCACATACTATATTTGATGTGGATGTAACGTTCTTTCCACAGGCTCTAATGTGATTCCATCACCACCGAGAATTTTCTACTACATTTAATACATAGTTCAACGATAATGCCACGGTCCGCAGCTCTATCGACCGCCCATAATATGCGATTTGTTATGTAATGTTTTGTGCACATGTCAATAGGTTATGTTGCTATGCTATGTTTAAGACGTAGTTCCACCATAACCGTAATAGTTCCACCACTCCACCATTCACATACAATTGGTTTTGGTTTTAACTATATACAAGTTTGGGGAAACCATATAAATGTGTCGGAGTTAAAACATAGTATATGGTTGATATGTGCATAGTTTCCATTGCACTGAATGTAATATATGGTGTGGTTCTAAACAATATTGTATATGGTTATAACAATGAGCAATGTGATTTAATACATTGCTATGTTTTCCATTAAGGTTAGTCATAAACACTATATATACATGTAATGTAATGCCATGAAGCGTAGAGAGGAGTTGAGAAATGTTGTGCAACAGAGAAGAGTTTTAGTGTAGCTTTGGGGATTTTAAGGCAGAACTTTGTTGGTTTATTCTAGGAGTTGTAAGAGATCTTTTTCTGAGCCGTATGTTGCGTCGGATTTCTAAGGTTGAGCAGAACACAACTAGACCAGCCAGGGATCTTGTTGATGTAGCTTTGATGTATTTTTTGGCTTTGAATTTCTAATATAAAGACCTCCCCATTCAAGACCAGGGCCCGAAGATGTAGGCTTGAAGATATCCAAACTCCGTTAATAATCGCTTGCATCACTTTTCTTCTCATGGTTTGATATTCTAATATGCTACAAAATTTCTTAACAATTCTTCATGCTTATGTATTTAATGGTGTTTTTAAATCATGAATTAACACTTTCTAACAATGAATAAATCACAATTTCAATTAAATATCTTTTTGGTATCCTTGTAACATAGTTCAGAGGTGTGTATCCGCCACATCTCTTCTCAGAGATAAGCTACCATCGCCCGAGCTATCTTATTTCCATTCTGTTTGTAAGCATAGTTCAATATTTTTCTATTAATGAAATGAAGTGTTTTTATGCTACATCTCTATGTTTATGATTATATATGTAAGTTTTTGCATTCTGGTTTAAGTTCTGATCACCACTTCAACCCATTCAACAAAGATTCCACCTCACGGTCGAACATCAGAAACCATTGCCATATTGGTCTCTACCCAAGCCTCCCAGGGCTCTAGAGCATTTGTTCATGCCAAGGCTCCAGGACTAGTAACTCAACCCACAGCTAATACAGGGTTTCCAAAGCGCTTTTTCCAACCAGGGCTTCTAGGACTAGTAACTCAACCCACCAAGGGATTCCAGAGTGTTTTTCCAACCAAGGCTTCCAGGACTAGTAACTCAACCCAAGCTGTTACTGGGCTTCTAGAGTGTTTATCTAACCATCGCTTCTAGGAATTAGTAACTCAACCCAAGCTAAAGGAAACATGAGGACCAACTAGAAAAGTAAAGAAATAAACCCACAACACTATGGCTATCCAAGAAATGGCAAGGTTAGGAAACTCCACTGTCAATATAGGCAAACATCCATGCCAATGATAAATCATGACCAATAAACCACATGCATATGCCATGCATGCCAAAACTAGTGAGGAAAACATACATGCAACTCAGTACTTGCAAGCAAAACTCGATGTAGTTGCTAATTTCAATTTCGTCTTGTACTTTCCTTCTCTTCCTTTGCCTTCTTTCTCCAAAACTCTAAGTATGCCACACTCCTCCAAGAGTGCTCCAAAAATACTGAATGTGTCCAAGAGTATGAGAGAAAGAGAATAGAGAGAGAGCTCCAAAATTGAACTGACAAAAGTCTGAGAACTGATCCTAGGAAGCCTTTTTATTAATGAGGCCTCTATTTTCTTCATTTTCCATTATTTTCATAAATAAATGTGCCAAAATACTATTTTTCCTTTCCAAAGAATTTGACATTTCCTTTTCGAATTTCCTTAGCCATTAACAAATCACCAGTTATCCCCATCACTATGCTTTTTCCCAACCTTCAGCTTGGAATAAACATCCCAACAACTGTGGTTATTATTTTTCCTTTATTAACTTTTATTACATGGAATTTTCACCAGGGTTGTTATAGAACCCTCCCCCTTGGGGGAACACCATCCTCGGTATTCAAGAACACCTACAGCCAACAAGGCTTCTGTAAGAAAAACATACTACCCATGGAGCTTTATAGATTAGCTCATTGCAGTATTTACAATTATCATCCTGTTGAGAAGCAAACCAACATGACAACATAATAAGTAGAACATCATAATGACATGAAAACCATACCGCTTATTGAATATTTATAACATATCTCATGGTGGTATTTACATCTGTATACATATGTACATATACCAAACATCACCAAAACATGTACCAAAACATCCGCTCAACCAATGAATAAGCAAGGGTACATAGCCCACGTCTGATCCACCATCTCCCATGTAGATTCATTGGGCCAAAATTGCTTCCATTGCACTTTAACTTACTTGATTGCTCATTTCCAGAGCATGAGAACCTTTCTCTGCAATATACACTGTCGTTCCTACTGGAACTATCCTTCTGGCTCCACCTGCAATACAGACCAGTCAATCATATGATTAACATCTTTAACATACTTCTTAAGAATGACACATGGAAAACATCATGGAATTTCATTATCGAAGTGCAACAGAGAAGAGTTTTAGTGTAGCTTTGGGGATTTTGAGGCAGAACTTTGTTGGTTTATTCTAGGAGTTGTAAGAGATCTTTTTCTGAGCCGTATGTTGCGTCGGATTTCTAAGGTTGAGCAGAACACAACTAGACCAGCCAGGGATCTTGTTGATGTAGCTTTGATGTATTTTTTGGCTTTGAATTTCTAATATAAAGGCCTCCCCATTCAAGACCAGGGCCCGAAGATGTAGGCTTGAAGATATCCAAACTCCGTTAATAATCTCTTGCATCACTTTTCTTCTCATGGTTTGATATTCTAATATGCTACAAAATTTCTTAACAATTCTTCATGCTTATGTATTTAATGGTGTTTTTAAATCATGAATTAACACTTTCTAACAATGAATAAATCACAATTTCAATTAAATATCTTTTTGGTATCCTTGTAACATAGTTCAGAGGTGTGTATCCGCCACATCTCTTCTCAGAGATAAGCTACCATCGCCCGAGCTATCTTATTTCCATTCTGTTTGTAAGCATAGTTCAATATTTTTCTATTAATGAAATGAAGTGTTTTTATGCTACATCTCTATGTTTATGATTATATATGTAAGTTTTTGCATTCTGGTTTAAGTTCTGATCACCACTTCAACCCATTCAACAATGATTCCACCTCACGGTCGAACATCAGAAACCATTGCCATATTGGTCTCTACCCAAGCCTCCCAGGGCTCTAGAGCATTTGTTCATGCCAAGGCTCCAGGACTAGTAACTCAACCCACAGCTAATACAGGGTTTCCAAAGCGCTTTTTCCAACCAGGGCTTCTAGGACTAGTAACTCAACCCACCAAGGGATTCCAGAGTGTTTTTCCAACCAAGGCTTCCAGGACTAGTAACTCAACCCAAGCTGTTACTGGGCTTCTAGAGTGTTTATCTAACCATCGCTTCTAGGAATTAGTAACTCAACCCAAGCTAAAGGAAACATGAGGACCAACTAGAAAAGTAAAGAAATAAACCCACAACACTATGGCTATCCAAGAAATGGCAAGGTTAGGAAACTCCACTGTCAATATAGGCAAACATCCATGCCAATGATAAATCATGACCAATAAACCACATGCATATGCCATGCATGCCAAAACTAGTGAGGAAAACATACATGCAACTCAGTACTTGCAAGCAAAACCCGATGTAGTTGCTAATTTCAATTTCGTCTTGTACTTTCCTTCTCTTCCTTTGCCTTCTTTCTCCAAAACTCTAAGTATGCCACACTCCTCCAAGAGTGCTCCAAAAATACTGTATGTGTCCAAGAGTATGAGAGAAAGAGAATAGAGAGAGAGATCCAAAATTGAACTGACAAAAGTCTGAGAACTGATCCTAGGAAGCCTTTTTATTAATGAGGCCTCTATTTTCTTCATTTTCCATTATTTTCATAAATAAATGTGCCAAAATACCATTTTTCCTTTCCAAAGAATTTGTCATTTCCTTTTCGAATTTCCTTAGCCATTAACAAATCACCAGTTATCCCCATCACTATGCTTTTTCCCAACATTCAGCTTGGAATAAACATCCCAACAACTGTGGTTATTATTTTTCCTTTATTAACTTTTATTACATGGAATTTTCACCAGGGTTGTTATAGAACCCTCCCCCTTGGGGGAACACCATCCTCGGTATTCAAGAACACCTACAGCCAACAAGGCTTCTGTAAGAAAAACATACTACCCATGGAGCTTTATAGATTAGCTCATTGCAGTATTTACAATTATCATCCTGTTGAGAAGCAAACCAACATGACAACATAATAAGTAGAACATCATAATGACATGAAAACCATACCGCTTATTGAATATTTATAACATATCTCATGGTGGTATTTACATCTGTATACATATGTACATATACCAAACATCACCAAAACATGTACCAAAACATCCGCTCAACCAATGAATAAGCAAGGGTACATAGCCCACGTCTGATCCACCATCTCCCATGTAGATTCATTGGGCCAAAATTGCTTCCATTGCACTTTAACTTACTTGATTGCTCATTTCCAGAGCATGAGAACCTTTCTCTGCAATATACACTGTCGTTCCTACTGGAACTATCCTTCTGGCTCCACCTGCAATACAGACCAGTCAATCATATGATTAACATCTTTAACATACTTCTTAAGCAATGACACATGGAAAACATCATGGAATTTCATTATCGAAGGCAGTGCAAGTTGATAGGCTACTGGCCCAATCCTCTCAATATTCCTGAAAGGTCTAAAAAACCGGGCTGCCAACTTTTCACATTATCCAATCTGCAAGGATCTCTTCTTTGGTTTGATGCGCAAGTACACCTATTTCCCAACATGGAACTCCTTGAACAACCTATTTTGATCTGCGTAGTTCTTCTGTCTATCCCGTGCTAATTTCAAATTCTTCTTGATTACCTGCATTCCTCGCTCCATGTATTCCAACATGTCTGGTCTAATCAACACCCTGTTCACCAGATCACTCCAACTGATGGGAGTATTAAAACTATTCCCATACAACGCCTCAAACAGGCTCATCCTTAGTGACTCATAGTACCCATTGTTGTAAGCACGCTCTGCCAGTGGAAGGTACTCTTTCCACTTCCACTTTTGATGCATCACATACATCCTCAACATGTCCTCCAATATCCTGTTGACCCTCTTTGTCTGCCCATCTATCTGTGGATGATAAGATGTACTGAAGGCTAACTCTGTAGCCAAACCTGCAAATAAATCCTTCTAAAACTTGGAAGTGAACTTCACATCCCTGTCTGACACAATATTATTCGGAACTCCATGCAATCTGACCACGTCCTTGATGAAGATGTGTGTTACATCACTCGCTGAGAATGTAGACTTCACTGTAATGAAGTGTGTTTCCTTTATCAACCTGCCCACCACTACCATGATGGAATCACGTTGTCTCACTGTCCTCGGCAAACCTCTTATAAATTCCATGGAAATGACCTCCCATTTCCACTCTGGAATCAGAATCAGCTATAGAAGCCCACATGGATGCTTACACTCTACCTTCATCTGCTGAAAATCCAAGCACCTAGCCAAAACCTCTGCTACATATCACTTCAAATTCGGCCAATAATATAATTTCGGCACTGCTGTTAGCATCTTCTGATATCTTGGGTGACCTAAATATGGTTTCGCATGAAACTCCCTCAATCTCGCCTTCTTGAGCTCACTACTATCTGGCACATATATCATGTCTCTAAACCTGTACTTGTACCACTAGCTGAACTCTGCTGCAACTTGTGCACAATCTCCAGATACCTGACATCCTATTGACCTGCTTGTAAGATCCTATCTTGTAAATCCATCCCGTAGGAGCTCATACCTGCTATGTGATTTACATGTATCCTCCTGTTAAGAGCATTTTCGATCTTGTTGTCTTTATCTTTGATATACCTGATCTCAAAATCGAACTCACTGATCGTGGCCAGCGACTGAGCCTACCTGCAATCAAATTCGGTTGGTTAAATTGATACCACAAACCACTATGATCACTCATCAATACAAACCTCCTACCAAGAAGATATTTCCTACACATGTTCAATGCATGTATGACCACTGCCAACTTAAGATATGTAGCGGGTAGTTCTTCTCATGCTATTTTAGTTTCCGTGACTCATAGCATACCACCTGTCCATCCTGCATAAGGACTCCATCAATTCCTCTCTTACAAGCATATGTACATATTACAAACTCTTTGTCCACATTGGCAATATTTAACACTCATGCATGTGTCAACAACTGCTTGAGTTGCTAAAAAATGGACGCACACTCCTCTGTCCATTCAAACCTCTTACCTTTCCTTTGCAATGTTGTGATAAGATAATAAATCTGCAAGAAGTTCCTGATGAACCTCCTGTAATAACTTGCTAGCCCCATGAAAGATCTCACCTCATCCACATTCCTGGGAACTACCCACTCCATGATAGATCTTACCTTTTCTGGGTCCACTGCTATGCCATCCTTAGAAACCACGTGTCCCAAGTAGTGTACCTCAGTCTTAAAGAATCTGCACTTGATGAGCTTAACATACAAATGATTCTCTCTCAATAATATCAAAATTGCTGCTAAAATCTTGACATGATTTTCTTCATTTTTTATAATATACCAATATATCATCAAAGAACACAATAAAAAACTTGTCCAAATACGGACACAACACACTATTCATCAAGAACATAAAGGTAGCTAGAGCATTAGTTAAACCAATGGAACTACAACAAACCCATAATGGCCATACCTGGTTCAGAAAGTTGTCTTGTAGATGTCCTCTTCTTTAATGCGTATCCGATGATATTCGGTTCTCAAATCAATCTTCAAGAACACTGTCGCTCCCTTCAACTAATTAAGCAATTCATTAATCCTCGGTAACAGATACATGTTCTTGATGGTCACTTGATTTAACTACTTTTAGTCATTGCCTAATGTATCCCTTGTCCAACATTTCCTTCAACTATAGCTTCAACTCTACCAACTCAGGTGTACTCATCCTGTAAGGTGCCTTTGATGCCGGAGTTGCCCTTGGCACCAAGTCAATAGAAATGTCTACTTCCCTGTGAGGTGGAAACTTTGAAATATCTACAGGAAATACATCCTAAAACTGATGTAGAACTGGGTACCTACTCAAAACATCTGCATCCTCAACTTCCTTACATTTATCACTAGAAATGTGCACTGCAAATAACACACACCCTTTCCTACGACTACGCTTGGCCTGCATAACTATCACCATTCTAACTACCGTTGCTTTCTTCTTACCTCACAAGACTCTTTATTCTCCATTGTCATCCAAGCATTCAATGGATTTGTCATAACAATACACCTTGGTTCTATGAAGGTACAACCAATCCCTGCCAAACAACATACTATATGATCACAACAGTAATACATTCAAATGTGCTGAGGTACGCATACTATTCAAATCAAATGCACAAGCTCTTACCCAATGATGAACCCACTTCTTTGTACCTATAGCCAACTACATTAACCAAGAATTTGCATGCACTTCTTTATTCAAACCACACTTATCCACCAGGTCAGGATTAACATAACTATAATTAGATCCATGGTCAATCAAAATAGAAACAACTTGATAAAAATTATTACCATCCATCTCAATGATAGATGCTTAATGGTCTATGTGTCTATTATCTAGTGCTGCATAGATCTTAGGAATACTCTTCCCAACATCTCCCACTTTCTGTGCCTCCTGAGCACTATAGATCCATGGTCTACCACCCAGATGTTGTGGGAAATATCCCCTATGATGCTCTCCTCCACAAGTCCAACATTGCAAAGGCTTCCAACCTTCATCCTTATTTTGCTCCTCATATCGAAGTCCTTGTCCTCTGTCAGATGCATTGAACTCCTTAGATGGTGCTGCATTCTCTTTATTACCTGTACCCACCAGGAGACCTATTTCCATATGCCCCATTAGTTCTTGGAGAGTTTTGTAGAATTTTTCTACAAATCAGCTAGCTCTGATACCATGGAGAACATTTTCTACAAATCAGCTAGCTCTAATACCATGTAGAAATTTCCCACCTGTAGATCAACCCGGTAATGCAATGTACTAAAGCAAAACACTTGATCTACTTCTATAAACATTTTATCGGAAGCTTAATCAACCATGAGAAACATCAATAAGAACACATATTACTAATATGGAGAAATCAAACATACATAACACAAGATATATCCAGGGGAAAGCACCCGCTTAAAAACCCAACCATGTATTATCAATTAAGTGGAATCCTCTTCACAATACAAAAAGAATCAACTCAATAGCTATCCTGCTCTCTTTGTACTCTGACGATCTTCAATCAGAAGATGAAAATCATGGACTACCTAGGCCTCAATATATAGGCCACAAGTCCTCCAATCTCCTATAATAGATCCTTCTCCATGCAAGGAATACTTACTAGAAATATCCAAGCATCTGATAGTACACTGCCCCACATTTGATCTCAACTGGGTCTCTGACATAACTGACATGCAACAGTTACCCATGAGTGAATTCTTAGTGACCTAAAATAATAGTTCTAACATGCATGCAAGCATTAACAAACTATATTTTATTATTTTAACAACTTGTTAAAATAATCTAACTAGACTTGACTAGTTAGAACTAAGTCAACTGATTCTCTCATTATAGAACTCATACTTATTCCCTCAACCAGTGGAGGAAATTAAGGATAAATTCATTAATCAACGGGACAACTCATGTGCATGCTCACAAATACTTCAAATTCGAATTTTCTTAACTAATTAACTCGACTGAATTAATTAATTAATATTTCCAATTGCTATTAAGACCAAAATTAATTTTACTTCCTACAGATAGACTAGGGATTGCTATAAGTAGGAAGGGACCCAGAAATGCTATTTTTAGAACTTTCTATTTTTAGCAGTTTCACCTCTCACCCAATGTGGCCAATGACCTTACTGGCCAAACTGCTATTTTTCGACATGCTATTTTTAGCAGGTCTATTTTTAGCACATTCTAAATTTAACATTTCTTGTTGCACATTTTTCAACACTCCCTCTCAACAAGAAAGGCTTCCTCTCGAACTTGATCCTGTAACTCTGGAATGTTCCGCATGCAACACATCTACTTGGTCCACTTGCTCCAACAACACTTGGAACAAAAACACTCCCAACTGACCACTCTCTTGGGCTAGGAACATACTCTGATGCTGAAGCTCTACCTGCTGCTGACAAGTGCTCCCTCTCTGATATCTACACTACTGCAACATCTCCATGCATCTCGCACCATTTCACACCTCTTTGTGCCACCTAGCATTGTGCAAAACACTTGTGCCTCTCACATTGCTGCAACCTGCTATTTATACGCTGTCCTAGGATTCCCTGCACTATCGCTCTCTTTGCCGCTCCATCCGCATTTGTCTCTACCCAATCAGTCAGTTCCTGCTACTCCACATCGGGGCTCCTGTAGCAAGGTCTCATCTAAGAGGTTGGGTACCTCAAGGATCCTGCCCCTCCTCCTTGGGATGATCACTCCACATCGCCCCACCTCCTACTTGGAGGTATGACTGCATGTGATCCCTTTGTCCACCTGCCTCGAAGTTCCCCCCTACTTGAGTTCTCTGCATGAGTAGATGTTTCTACTCGATCTCCACTAAGCTTCCCCTGTTGTGGCTGCTCCGTAACCTCCTGAAGCTACTGCACCAATCGTGGCTCCTCCGCAATTGTCTGAGACTTCTTCTTGCTCTACATGTTGAGAGGTAATTTACTCTCCCTCTCAACCACCAAGTATCTAGCCTTTGCCTTGCTCCTCAAAGCTTTGCATGCATCTTGTACCTCAAGTGCATACATGTTCTTGGCTAGCACACCAATCTATTTCCACTTTCTCGTCGTCACGAAATTTTCTAGAAAAAGAGCTGATTTTAAATCACTGATATCTCCCTCATCCGAACTCTGATTTTAAATCACCGATATCTCCCTCATGAAGCTCAAACCAAAATTATTACACTAAATTCTGCATTTAACTTCATCGTGACTAAGTAAGAGAAAACACATCAATCAATGCATACAATAAAAACATACAACTTTATCATACAAAAATTCAATTACTCAATATGCATACAAAAAAATTTGCAATTACCATACATAAATCAAACCACTAAACAAGCATCCAAATATTGTGCAATTATCACAAAATCCCATGGTTGGAAAATATTATATTGATTAAATCAAATTCATTTACATAACTTCAAGTTGATTTAAGATTTATGATTTTCTATTGACATGTTATAATTATTTATATTGATGCATTATTTGATACTTTTAATT
>APFE031100166.1:0-14866 GCA_000404065.3 Pinus taeda
GGTAAATTGGTACATCAATTTCCCAGGGTCGTAACTTTGGCATACGATCTTCGTTTGACGCGTACAATAGCTCATTAGAAAGATCTATTCGAGCACTATCATTGTTGGAACGGGCAACATCAGTCCATTGCATGGAACCATGTTGCCCCTGGATTCCCCCCAAAAAACGTCGTTTAGGGCCTCAAAACGGCTCCGGAAGTTCAGGACCCGAAAAACTGCTAAAAATAGTAAGTTGTGCTACAATTAAGGAAACTGTAAATGCTGAGAAAGACAATGGTGGGGGTCCAGGTGGACTTGGCAGGTGGCCACCAATATCCACCTGGATCAATTTGAAAGTATATCTTAGTAGAAAATTCATATATTCTAATAATCGTAAAAATACTCTCATGAAATCTATATTTTTTTGAAATAATACTTTGTTATTTTATCAATGATCTAGTTTCTCAAGTGTAAAGCCATTATAAGAATGACCTCTTATAACCTTGGACTCATATAATCTGTTACACGTAATTTAAGTTTAACCTACATGGAAAAACAAGTTACATAATACAGTTAGTTAATATAAAAATATCCAATACTTCTTGCCACCCCATGATAATTTATATTTAACTAGTTATATTATATATGGAGCTCATATGGTTATGTTCATGACATTACATTTTCACATTTGCATTGAGAATAGTTAGATACATTATAATTCAATGGTTTTCATTCTTTATGGGAATATATTATCAAATAATTTTATATTAAATATTTAAAATAAAAAAATAAAATAAAAAAAAATAATTAAATATAATTATTAATAATATATGATGAAATCTGAATATAATACTTCATACATTTCAAGTCTTTTAAACATAAATTTATAAGTACGAAGCATGGATTAAAAATTTTTGTTAATGTAAAAATTTTATTAATACAAATATGAAATTAAATAGTAAAATATAAATTGAATTAAGATCATTATTAAATTGATATTTATAATTAATTAATTTAATAAGCTCCAAATTGAAAAAATAAAATCTGATATAATTTTATAATAAAATCACATAAATAAAGTACTCTCATTTGTTGCAGGGCTTGGTGATAACAATAAAATTAAATTACTAAACCCATTAATAACTTCACTCTCTTATATAATTCTATAAAGTTACAGCATCAGATAATAAATTATTATTGAAGGTAAACAATGCAATCACTCCAGTTGATATTTATGTTCAATTTTACTACGTTCTTATCTTCGTTCGCTTTGGTAGATGTTGGAATACAATGATCCACAGAGAGACTTGGTCATGTAGCTAATATTGATTAAGCATAGCTGGTCGTTATCTGTACTTAACAACCCGGAATGAAAAGTAACTTGATAAAATATCAGGTTATCGAAAAGCATTATCCAACGGTATTAAATACTTTATAAAAGAGTTTATATTTTGGTTTTTTTCGCTATTAAAATTTTGTTTAAAAATTTGAGGTGAAATTTTGATTTCATAGGGTTTTAAATACTTTGTAAAAGAGTTTATATTTTAGTTTTTTGGCTACTAGAATTGCCGAAAAAATTTGTGGTGAAATTTTGATTTGTGTTATTCAAATTAGTTTTTTGAATATATATATGGATTCAGCACTTTCAAAAACTCCTAATGCATTTAAATTGTCTAGGGATTACTATCAAACTTATGATTTCAATAAATTTTTGCCGGATTTTAAAAAAAATCACAGTTGAAAAACTTACCAAAAAAATTCCAAAAAAATAATACTAAAAATAAATAAAAATATTCCTCTGCCACGTTTTTATTAATATCTAGTTTAAAAATTATTTAGAGTAATAAATACGATATAATGGCATTTAGGATTCCACATACAGGGTTTTCTATACTGTCTAATTTAAAAAAAACGGTAAGAGCATTAAATTCGTTCCATATAAATAACTTTATGGCTTATTGATAAGCGAAGAACATGGGCGAAAACGTTGATGGTGTGGATGACGATGATCGTCCATAACAAAGAAGTTGAGGTGGTCACTATTAAATGACATTTCCGAGCATAAAGGACGTAATATACACCGCAATTTGCATCGAACTCCCAATTGAGAGATGGTATGCAGAAATGACACCTGTCTACATTAATAACTTTTAATTTATTTTTTTAAATGATATGAAATATTATTAAATTTGTATTAATTGTAGAATTGAAGTTTCTATGATTTTATTTTAAAAAAAATTCGTCCTAAATCAAGTATAGAAAAATTCGGGGGTTGACAAAGCGTCTTTCTATATTATAATTTTACACCAAAATCTCGTATATATTTAATAAAAAAATTATTAAATTTATTTATTTATTTATAAAAATAATAATAAATATGGTGAAATAACAATATTTTTATTGAATTAATAATATTAATTAACGAGATTTTTTTGTCATATATTTTTCAGGGACTAATAAATTGAATTCATCATCAAAAGGGCAAATAAAAAATTTATTGAAATCCTAAACCAAATCCAATCAATTATTTATAACAAAATTTCATTATTAAATCTAGACTAATTCAGATCATTATTTTAAAACATAATTTTTCTAATGTTATATAGAATCTAAAAATTGCACGCGTTTATTATCTTGTAATAAAAATGCGTTAATGTAGCCGAGAGCATTGGAAAGTATTTATTATTTATCATAAACTTATGCAAAGCATTTTAGTTTTTATAATAAATTTGTGTCGGTTAAGAAATTAGCTTAAACTCTAGGTGATCTTAATGGAAAGACATTCATTATTTCATAATTTAGCTAAATAATATAATTCGTTTTGAAACGTAATTTATCTCAATATTGTTCAGATTTAATTAAGTGATATAATTAATGTTTAACATAATATAATAAAATTGATAAAGGGAATGAAGTTGGCATTAAATCAACGGTCCCTGAAGGGCATTTTATGGATTTTGTTTATGGGTTATAAATAATATATATAAGTAGTATATTATTATTAAGGATATAATGGTTAAGGATTATTTTTTCTTTTATGTATTACTAATATTGAATTTAAAACGAAAATTTTATTTAGAATTTTATTTTCCTCTTAAAAAAATTATTATTAGTTTATTCATGAGCAATTTTTTTTTAACGTATTAATAATTATTATTCATTATTTGTTACACATTAATTAAAATTGTATCGGTTTTAGTGGATGTTAATCATCATCATTCAATTTTATTTTTTAATTATAATAATTATTATTATTATTTTGTTTCACATTAATTGAAAATTATAATTAGACCAGAGTATGCCCTAAAACTGTTTCTCTTATCCTTTTTTTTGGGGGGACATGAGGAAAAAAGCTAAAGGCAAAAGATAGAGAGGCATCTCTTGAGTAAAAGCTTCCTCCTTAAGAACCACAAAATAGTCCGCAAACTATTCTAAGTGGTCTGATTTTCCTTAAATAATGGTAATGAATCAACCTGCATTAACATATAACATACTAAAATAATTGTTCACACACATATATCTTCCAGTAATATACAAAAATTAAAAATCTTAATTATTATTTATTATTACTTATAATTAACTATATATAACTGTAAATTCCGTTGCTCGTGTGCATTAAGTATCAAGCATGGACTCTTAATTATCAATCATCGACCTCGATGTCAATAAATAATTCGGTGTAGGGTTAAGTAAGATACCAGCCTGAAAATCCCACTGCTCATCGCCGTCATTTGTCTACCGTGCATGGGTGGACACTCTGTTTATAGAAGTAATTCATTACCATTAAATGCTAGAGCATGCATACAGGGATCACAATTTGAGGTCTGAGCTCGTCATTGCAAGTGGGAATGCAGACTCTGCCACTAACGATTTAACGTAACGGTTTGGCAAGGGTCAGCCGTTCCCTATAAATTTAAATGGCTGGGCAAGGGACAGCCCAACCATTGCTTCATTCGTTCATGTTATAACTTACCTCATTCAAATTCTGAAGCTGTTGCCCCACTTACATAGCCGAGCACTGCAGGAGAATCGATCCATGGGTTGCTGCAAATCCGTACCTTCCCGCCGTGAAACCCCTGACGATTCTCAGCATTCTCGCCTTGATAGCCTTGCAGGTACTAGATTTGTATTTAAATGGAGTAAATGGTTTTTTTTCCTCAAGTCACAATTAATTTAGATTCCAAATTGATATATAAGATTGTTTTTTGTTTTTGGAGACAAATATATTTTATTTCTCCGAGTTTTGAACCTGTAACTTAAAAAAGCATATTTTAGTTTTGAACCTGTAACGCTTTTAATCTCATGTTTTTAAGGATTAAACCTACTCCGTCCCCTTGTGCCCATCTAGATGATACAAGCTACAGGTTTCCTTTTCGTGTGAAAGGTGGGTTGGTAATCTTGTTGTGTTTTCAGGTTTGCCTCAAGGATGGCCTTGGGTCGTTTGTAGGTGGCAGATTTTCATCTTCTTTTCATCCCCACTAGATTGGGCATGAGCTGTAATGTTGGCCATGCTCGTCCAGGGAGTCATATGTGAACAATTCTCTTTCTGCTTTCTAAGTTCTTGGAGCTGTATGGGCTGTTGTGGTGTGGCTCCCTGCCTCTTCTTTGTCCCCTCTTGCCCCTCTAGATGATACCAGCTATAGGTTTTCTTTCTGTGTGAAAAATGAGTTGGTAATAGAGTTGTGTTTTTGGGTTTGCCTGAACAATGGCCTTAAGTTGTTTGTAGAGTGGGGATTTGCATCTTCTCTCCATCCCCACTCGGTAGCTCATGAGCTGTAATGTTGGCCTGCAACACCATTAAACCTACTCAAACTATATAATCTTACTCAAACTATATAATCTTAATCTTAATATTTTTGTGCATGCAGATGACAATGGGAGTCCCTCCGTTTATGTGGAGAACCTACCGTGGAACATTTCAGCAGCTCAGATTCAAGAGGGGTTTAAAAGTTTCGGAGAAATTAAACCAGCGGAAATTCGCGTTAGGGTAGAGGTTTGTAATTTTTTAAAACATTTTTAATCTTATTTCGTAAAAGCGCAGAGCTGCTCTTCGAATTTTTGAAACGTAGAATGTTATATTGCAAACAGTTTTATGTGATAAATTGGTGTTTATTAATATTTGGAACCATGTCAGGGTTCGACTGCCTGTGCCATTCTAGAGTTTGAAACAAGGGCTTCCGCGGCAAGGGCTATTCAGGTTCAACTAGGCGAGCATTCGTATTATTTTAATGCAATATGTTGACTTTAGCTTTTATTGAGATTTTGGTGTTGTGTGAGCAGGCATCGCCTTTCATAATGTGCGGCCGACGAGTTTCTGTTATGGAGAAGAGATCTTCCGTATGTAAGAGTACGTGTCGTAACTACAATCAAATTCACTGAGGTGTTATGATTCCTTCAAAGAAATTCTGGGATCTCTTTAGACTTAGTGTATTTTCATTTGACATCGCAGGTGATTCTGCAGATAATACCAGAGAAGAATGCCGGGCAGGCCGATACAAGGAGTGCTTTACACCTTACAATTCTCCAAACGCTGAGGAGTTGGAGAAATGTCGAAATTCTCCATACGTCGGCGAGTGTAGCACATCATGTAAACCTCCCAACACTGAGGAGTTGGAGGAATGTGAGGAATTTAGTTTTCCCATCCTCATTTGAGTTGTATCATTAGGTTATATTTTGGCGTCGGGTTCTGTTCTGGCTTACGTTAAAAGGGCCAGAGCGGAGTTGATTTGGACAAAACGAAATTGTCCTGTGTACTATTTTGATACTCAGTTTTGACGGCTGCAGAGAAAATAGAGATGAATTTTGATAATCTCGATTGTGTTTCTGATTAATTATTTCAGTGATTTGCTCTTGAAGCCGAGGTGGCAATTCTCGTAATCGAGTTTTCTATTCATATGGATTAACAATGTAGTTTAAATTTAAGCGAAAAAATTAATAATATTGACTTTAAATGAGTTTCAATAAAGCACACCAATAAATTTCCGTTGATTTATTAAATTAAAATAACATTAAATATATATAAAAATTCCAATAAATCTATTTTTGAATTTTATTTTATAGAATTTCTATAAAAACAAAAAGAAATAAAAAATGTATTTTTAAAAAAAAATCAATTAAATTTAAAATTTGTCTCCATTGCGTGTTCAATGTATTTTTCTTTATTTTTAGCAAATCTAGCATTTAATAACTAGTCTGTCTTCTTAAAGATAAATGATGTGAAATGAAAAATGTAATAAAAGGTGTAAAAATAATATATATGAATTTTGTAATTCTTTAAAATAAAAGTTTTAAAATATTTGTATATTCATGTATATAATTATGCTAAGTAATTTTCAAGGTACTCTACTATATAGGGGTAATTGGGATTTTTTTAGTTTTAAAATATTGGTGGGTTTTTAAGTTTAAAATTTCTATGTTTTTTCTTAATTAGGTTGTAGCCTACTAGAAAATAGTGGTAGTTTAATTCTTTTAATGGACTTTGCAATTCAAGATTGACATTATATATATATATATATATATTTTTGGCTAAAATACTTTTTACAAGATTATATTGATATTTTATTATTGTTGGTTGAAATGTCACCTTGGGGATGGAACCAAGGGGAGTTGGAGAATTAATTTGATGTTGATGTTAATTCACAATTTAATAGTCTTTTTTTACTTATACAATCATATAACAATGAATCTTAAACATTATAGCATTTGTTATAAAGATGCATTATCATATGAGTAACATCTGAAAAAACCATGAAGAAATCAAGAAGATATCACATCAGAAGGAGACAATTTTTAAGGTGGAAATTCATACCGAAGAAAACCACCATTCTTAATCTTCAATTCATTTTACCATAAACAAATCAAGAATTGAGGCACGAATTTCAAGGTGGAAACACATACTGGAGAAAACCACCATCCTTAATCTTCAATTCATTACATTAATTTGTAGTGCATGAACTTCTAGGGACAACTACGTAAATGAATTAAACTACCACTTCTAGTAGGCTGCAACCTAATTGAGGAACCAACCTCGAAGATGCAAGAAAATGCTCGCTATAGACGCTCGAAACTAAAGAATGAGTAGGCTCCAACTTTACTAAGGCTCTAACCTTTGAAATGAGTTGGCTCCAACCTACAAACCACCATCCTTAATGTTCAATTCATTACATTAATTTGTAGTGCATGAACTTCCAGAGACAACTACATAAAAGAATTAAACTACCACTTCTAGTAGGCTACAACCTAATTGAGGAACCAACCTCGAAGATGCAAGAAAATGCTCACTATAGACGCTCCAAACTAAAGAATGAGTAGGCTCCAACTTTACTAAGGCTCTAACTGTTGCAATGAGTTGGCTCCAACCTACTTTGGGCTCCAAATTAATGAAGTCTCAAGCCTCCTTCCTCAACATCCTTTGGACCTCTATTTCATCTCATTTTCAAACTAGATTATCATGTATTATTGATTTGTAAGAGATGTCAAAATTTGCAATATGTTGTCATCATCACAACTTATACCATCTATCTCCCACTACTACAACCATACCCACTTCACTATATGTAGCTCAAACATACATTCAATAATTACATCATAATTTTTTTAATCATACACTTTTTACGAGTCTATGGTCTCACTATGCCATGAAGAAAAACAAGTGTATTTAAATAAAAAATAATTCTTATTCTCACTCTTTTTATTTCATGGCTATCAATCTTCCACGTGCTAGGATCTTGAAATTCCATCCCTATATTTATGAGGTTAGCATTATTAAATAAGGTAAAACTTGTGCTAAGGAACTCACACCCAATTTTATTTTGCATAGATTTCCATTTTTTTCTTAATGAGATCTACAAAACTTATTCATTATTGATATATTTGGTTACAATAATTAAAAAATAGGTTGATTAAAATGTTTTGTAACCATACATAGGTTATCTCATAATTAATGTGAATATAAGGATGATGTCACTAAACCCTTCTCAAAGGTTAAAAAGATGTATCTATTAAAATCGCTCATGGAAAATCATCATATTATAGCCAGTAGGTATTATAATAGGCTTAAGTATAGTTATTTTGAAGCTTAGCAATACATGCCCATCAAGAATCCATTTGATTTATTGTGCATTTATAAATGTAAACTCAATAATTGGGACCAATTGCACACATATCAAGTTCCTAGCAATGTGGTCTAGTGTAACACCATTGCCTATTTATGTTGTAAATGTATATAATTGTTATTAGGTTTGTGAACTAGATGTATATTGTAGGCCTCAGCGCCTATGTGTTTAGCATATGTGTATTCGATCCTTCATTTTTTTAATAGTTTTGGCAAATTTTGATTGAATTTTTGCGAGACAATGGTGAGGGAGAAGGTCACCAGAAAAGGTGAGATAAATGGCCAGAATAAAAAAAATCCTAAATAGTAACAAAGGAGTAGGAAAAATAAGTTAGAAAAAATTATCTTGGAATTTACAGAAGCCTAGAAAGGAGGATAGGTTCACTCAACTTCGAAAAGATCGAAGGTGATAAGGACAAAAACAGATATATTTTGTCAAAGTGGACAAGATAAAGCGAGCAAGATCAAGAAAAGGAAATTCATAAAGGGATAAAGAAAAGGATGGTAGAAGTGAGCATACACCAAGATGCTACTATTGAGAAGTTCTAATAGAGTTTTGAATATCTCTATTGTACTTCTAAGTTTTTTCATGTGCATTGACTTGATAGTTAATCAATCTCTAGCATTTTATGAAGATACAGTATGTATTGTAATGATATGATTCATAATAGAAATAACTATTGCAGGGAATGTCTATATATCCTGAAGGTGATTGTTTATTAGGTCTCTTTAAAATTATAAGATTGTGCTTCTAAATTCCTTTTGTTGTTTCTAGGTTGAAGATGCTTTTTTTTAATTAATGACTGAGTTGAAGATGTTATTGTGATATCTAATATAGTATTTTCACAATGAGTTATTTGTTAAAACATTCCTCTATCTTGTTCTATGATCCCTTATCCTTTTCTTAAGCCTCGACAGACATCGAGTGAGATGATTCTCTTCCTAAGAAGAGTTAGACTATAACGAACATCTTTACTGGCGTGCTCAATGAGAACCTAGGGTCTTCTTCATTAAATTTGTGCCAACAAATGGTTCTATTGCCGAGATCCTAAGTTTCTCGAAGGGATTTTGTAACAACCTTGGGCTGAAATTTCATGTAACAAAAGTTAATAAAGGAAAAATAAAACCAATGTCATGGGACACATATTCCAATCTGAATGTTGGGAAAAACATCCTAGCGGGTGTTTATTTGGTTTATTATGGCTA
Organism: Pinus taeda; assembly: GCA_000404065.3. Lineage (NCBI taxonomy): Eukaryota > Viridiplantae > Streptophyta > Pinopsida > Pinales > Pinaceae > Pinus > Pinus taeda. The sequence continues at coordinate 9,299 of APFE031100166.1, forward strand.
AGAGGAAATGTGAAAACCCAATGGTAACGACAAAAAAGTATTATTGACATTTTATTTATGCAAATAAAGGAAATTAAGAGAAAAGGAAGGTGAAAGGTCATGGGTTTCATGTGAGGAGGAAATTGAAGGAAAATAATGGAAATGGAAGAAATTAGAGGCGTGAATAATAAAAAGGATTATGACTCAGCCTTCTGTCAGTTTAGCTTTGGAATTAGTGTCAGAGAGGAGAAGAGAACCAAGAGGATAATGAAATCAAGAAAAAAAAGGAAGGATAAGGAAATAAAAGGAAGGAGAAGGAAAGCTAAGGAAAGCAAGGGTAAAGCAAGGAAAAGTTGGATCAAGTAGCTTCTACAGGAATACTTGTAAGTAATAGGTTGCATGTATGATTTCCTAGTTGGTTTTGACATGCATGGTATGTGCATGTTGGTATTTGGTTGTTTTGTTGTCATTTGCATGGAATTTTCCTAGTTTTGACAGTGGATTTTATCCTAGCCTCGCTATTTCTAGATAGCCATGGTGTGGTGGGACTTTTCTCAGTTTGATCTTTGGACTGCCACAATATTTTGGATCTGTGTGAAGTGGTCTGAGGAAAATTCCCAAAGGCATAGGAATCCCTCGATCGGTAATGGCAGGACACATGGTAAATCCTAAGGGTGGAGACAGGAAATTTTCTCAAGGTATTAGAGAAGCAATTCTGAGGCATCCAAGCTTGGTTTCATTTTGTGATATTGACACCAGTTTAGGTGAGGTCACGGTTTGGTGAGGGTGGGGGTGGTTTTACCTTTGGATTCCCTTGGTTGTTTATGGATTGGTTTATCCCATGAGATCCCATATTCATGCTTAGAATCTGGCACAAGGGTGATTGGTTGAAAGAAAGATTTGGTTTAACCAATCTATGGTCTGGTGGTATGTGGAAGTCCGAAACCTAGTTGGATTCTATCTATGTTTAATAAGAGCTAAGTTTCGCTTTATTTTTATGAGTAAATGTACTTGTTATTATGTTGATTTAATGGTTGTTCTCTCATTGTTATTTATCTAATTATATGTTGGTTATAAGCATGGTTATTTTATATTTCTTAGTCATGGCTCTCTCCATTTTTTTATTTGTAACTGAATGAATAATGAATGTGAGACCTAATTGATGTTATGAGAGCTAATGTGAGAAGGTTGTGATCCTTCTTGTGAGACCCCAGATAAGTTTTCAACTCCTCATGTTTAAACTTGCATTCATGAAATGTAGTTTGCATGTTTAAAAAGTGTTTGACGGAATCCCAGTCCTGGTTGTGGAAGGTCAAGTCGAGTCCTAGTTTTAGTTTTGGTTTACAAAAATTGTTTTTATGAGTTCTGGAAGTTTCATGGAGTTATGTGCAAATAGTGGGTCCTAGCCCTGGAAAATAGCCTTAAATCTCGTAGTCACTCACATAACACTAGTATAAAAAGGCTATAGTCAGACTCAGGCATGCTCATGAGAGTGACTGGAGGCTCTTAGTCGCTTGGAGGGCTTGGCAAGGTAGTGACTAGGGCTCTAGGTCATTGAAAAAGAGAGTCATCTCAGGGTTGGTCACCTAGAGGGGTTGGGTTTCTCCTCGAGATTGTTTAGCACTTGAGGGAAGTCAATAAGGTCTCAAGTTGTCAATTCCATTTACTTAAGGTGATATAGGAGGTTGAGTCTTGTCATAGTGACCGCCAACTCGTGTTTACCCTATGCAAGCTGGTGAAACTGGGAAAATTTTGGAGGAGGCAGTTACAGGGTGGTATGAGAGCATGGTTCAACACTTGGACCAAATAGGTTGAATGCAAGTTTTTATGTATGCATTGTCATGGTTAAGGTTGTAATGAATGAGGTCATTGCATGAAGTTTTTTCATTATGATGTTATTGGTATGTTATGATGTTGATGTGTTGGAGGAGATTAAGAGCAGGAGATGCATATCATCATAGCAAGGTTGAAATAATAGACCTTGGGGTAAGATCATATCATCATACATGTATTGTATGTTTGGCATGCATGTATGTTGGTTAATGATTGTTATAAGCATTGAGGTTGTGTATATGTCTGTCAGTCTATGGTTGTTGTAGTTACATGTATGATAGATGTTAGTTAATTAGTGTGATCATATGTACGTGTGTTGGTCATTCATAAAGGATAGGAAGTTGTTGTTATATGCATTGTGGTCTTATGCATGATGGTTATGGGAATTATACTTAGGATCTTTATGTTATATGTATTATGTTAATTTAGATTTGCATATGCAGATGATTAGGGTTATGACATTCAAGTATGAGTTGATATGCTTACAATATTGTGTCATAATAATCTAGACTAATTGTGCATATGTGATTATTATGCATGAATGACAATTGTTTATGAGTTTATGATGTGAACATGTTAGCTTGTTATGGTTATGGATATCATGACCTTAATTATGTTTGGGTTGATATGTTGTGAAGTTATATCATGCTAATCTTGATTGATTATGCAAACAAGATAGCCTCCCATGAGATACATTGAGGTATGAGTTTGATTATATTGTCTATTTGGTGTTTGAGTGTTTGATTATGTTTCCTATTTAGTATGAGTTTTCTTGTGTCATCTACTTGGTGCTTGAATGTTTGATTATGCCATCTATTTGTTGTTTGAGTATTGCTTCTATTATGTCATCTATCTGTTCAATGAATGTTTGACTAGTTTGATGATATGAGTTTGTATCTATAATATTCCATGAAGGAATGATCTTGCTTGAGATTATTGCAGTAACACATTATAGTCTGAGACAACTGATATGTTCTTGATTGCAAGTAGGTGATAGTTGTATCATTATGATTAATGATCATGAGTTGATGATGACATGGATGTTAGTCTTGTTCAAGGTCGGTTTCAAATTAATGGACATGATGTAACATGTGGCTGACATGTGTGAACAGTTCTAGGGAAACATGTTTGGCATTAGTGTGTCAAGGTAATAGTTCATTTGTTTATATAAGTAATAGTCGGGTGATGTGACAGTGCATAGTAAGACTCCATTGCAGCAAGGAAAAGCTATAAGAAAGGAATTGGGCAATAATTCCTTTAACTATGTTTAGAAACCACAATTCCAAAAGAATGAGTTCTTTACATACAAGAATTATTCTTAACCTTGATTCCGTCTCACGTTAAGTGGATATGTGCTATATTCATGACCATGCACATGACATGTATAGTAGCTAATTTCTAGTTATAGCCTAATCTTCGATGGAATTATTTGATAGATGGGGTGGATGTGTTCAGTCAGAAGGAAACAATCATGGAACAACAAGGTAAGGTAACTAGTGTACTGTTATATTTGTTTATATTGTTATCACAATAAACTTCATTTTTTTTTAAATTTAGAAAATGTTGACAGTTGCAGTGTCAACATTTTATTCGTAATAAACAGGGAATTTGTTGTGAGTGATATTATCAACTTATTGATGGTTTTACCACTTTTATTCAGAATAATGCATTGAAAATGGGTTATCATCATTTATAAGCCACAAAAAAATGATTAATAGGAATACAATGAGAACAGGCTTATAAACATTTGTTTTGTAAAAATGGCTAGTTAAAAAACTTTTTTTTTCCTGTACAACACAATAACTTTAGGAACACCTTCCAAACAAATCAAAATTACAAAACATAAAGAAAAAAGAAGTTTTTTTTCCAAAACAGGCCCATTTAAAAAAAACACTTTTGTTTTTATAACATGTGTTATGACTTGGAATATTCGAAGTATATTTGAAAGGTTGTTTTTCAAGATTTTACAATCCTATTTTAGTAATTATTTTGAAGATCATATCCTGAAAAAATGAGAATGAATTTTACAAAACTAAAAGATTTTTTTGTCCCAAATAGATCCATTTATTAAATCCTCTCTCATTTTTATAACATCTATCACAATTTTGTATTTTCGAAGGGATCACAAGACACTATTTTTCAAGATTTCATGAGGAAAACACTCATGGATAGTTGTTGACTTGGATGCCACCGCACCAAATTTGACCTAGTGATCCTTATCTCCAGCCATGACTTCATTAAAGACATGATATTTAGATGAAGATATGATTAGCAAGTTTTCTATATGCATGTATTTGATAAAGTACGTTATTATTTTTAAATTTTGTAATTACGTTTTGCTAGAAACTTGTTTCAATTTTGCAGTCTTTTTTATAAAGACAATTTATGTAGAAGAAGAAAAGGTTGGAAATTATTGTAGTCTAAATATATTTGAGCAATCTTGAATGTAGTCAAATTGTTTAATTAGTATTTAGTACGAAATTCAAGTGTTACTTCTCTGTGTCAATATTTCTCTGTTATATAATTGTTTTCTTCAATGTCTCAGAATCCTAGTTTATGAGATTGGATTTGTTTGATGCTCCTCCTTTAAAATTACCATGCATTAATATTTGTTATTCTAGTAATTTATAAACTCTTCTTTCCTGTAATCCTCTTTCTACAAAATCAACCAAACAATCAAAGGACTTGTGACTTTCATTCTTTATACAACTTGCTCATTGGATCTATGATCTCATTTGCTTAATAGCTATACTCCATGCCCAATGGTTTTGAGGATCACCCAACCAATCTCATCCCTACATCTAAACCTAGCAACCTGAACTCAATTTCACAAAAAATTATACTACGACGACCATAGGGTAGTTGAGTTTTATGGAGAGATCCCTCTCCAAGTTGAAGGGCCAACTTCAACCTAAAAGAGGTTTGAGGTTACCTTAGGATTTTTCCCCGCAGCTAGGGTTTTCCCTAAGTGATAACATATACATTATAGTAATGTGTTTATGGAAGTATGATGTTGGGGCTTACCTAGCAAAAGAGACTTCCATGAAATCTTGAAAAATGCTTGGGTTGAACTTTCCTTTAGAGGAATTGGGAACCCATGGGGATTGAGTCATGGTGTTTGTTGCTGGTCTTGTGCTTTCGATATTTTTTTATTTTTTTGCACCTCATTTTAAATTTCGTTTATGTCTGGTGCATGTCCATGCCACTTTTCTTGTCTAGTCATATTGTTATTTGTTTCCATGATTTTATGTTTTACTATTATGTTACACTATTTTGTAACACTCTTATACTAATCATTATCATTATTTAATTCATCTTATTAATATAATAATAATTTTAATTCATGTTACTATTATATTGTTTGTTTTATGTTTTATGTTTTACTATTATGTTACACTATTTTGTAACGCTATTATACTAATCATTATCATTATCAGATTTATGTTATTACTATATTAATTATTTTAATTCATGTTATTGCTATATTGTTTGTTTGTTTTAAATTCTAAGTTTTACTATTTTGTAGCACTATTATACAAACCATTATCATTATTTAATTCATGTTATTACTATATTGTTTGTTTATTTCATGTTTTATGTTTTACTAGATTGTAACACCATTTCGTAACCTATTATACTAATCATGATCATTATTTAATTCATGTTATTACTATATTGTGCGTTTATTTTATATTTATGTTTTACTATATTGTAACACTATTATACTAATCATTATCATTATTTATTTCATTTTAT